>PVJD01016900.1:0-19347 GCA_004026545.1 Mormoops blainvillei
TGACTAAATGCACTGCCAACAGCTCTGACAAATGAGAGAATCACAGAATTCCCTTTTACTTTGACCTTTGGGCTACCTCCGTGTGAGATTGTAGTGAGGTATAATGAAGGTTTCAGCTAGTATGAATGTATATTGCCTAATGGTGAATGAGGCTCTCTTCTACCACAGAAACATTTAATGACATCAAAGATATCAGTGGAGCACAGCAGAGGTTTGGCACAACAGACGTCAGAGAACGGGCAATCTGGTATTGTAATCGACTTACAGTAAGACCAGTCACAAATGTATCAGCTCCATGAAATAATGCGCTTCTGCTATCACACGGTGAATCTGTCAACACCTAGCTCACGATGAGCAGCTAGCTCTACTTTCAGTCTTTGGTATCCCATTTTCAGGTGCTTGGCTTTATTAGACTTGTTAGCAAGTCAGAACTATTTGTAAAATGAAGAATTTTCTTTGACCGAAGGCATGGCTTTCCTCTAGAACTCTCTGTGGCTGCACTGCAATTTTCCTATGGCGGCTTACCAGAGATTTCAGCTTCCTGTTCATCACAGATTCCTTTAGCATGACTGATATGTTAGACCATGTGGTCTAAACAACAGGGCAGCTTTCAATGTAGCTTGCAGAGACTAAATAAAACCCTCTCTTGCTCAGGACCTCATTTGAAATGGACGGCCTTTCAAGTTTCCAATAAATGGGTTGGACTGATTTTACCATGTGTGGTTTATACTACCATTAAAAGTCAAAGAAGCCCACTGAGCACTGTGTGTTTTTGTAGTGTTAAAGATTACTGAGTTTAGATGTTAGGGACCTCAGTGCAATGGCATCCCCCTATCAATTCCAGCCTGAAAAGAAAAAGTTACCACAGGTGCCCTCAGACTTTCCCAGTGTACCCTAATTAATAGGTAACTGGTTTATATAGTTTCCCCTCCCCTCCCACAAGATGTTCAATGCCATCAAAAGCATCCAGCCTATAATGTGTTGCTTATAAACATTATTTTCCCCAAACCGATTGTCTTAGTTTGGATTCTCCCAGAAGCAGACCTTGAGACCAGGACTGAGTGCAAGGATCCTGAGTAGGAAGTACATGTTATACCAATTGGAAAGGACATGTATAAAATAAAGGGTGCATCATTAAGCCAACTACCACAGTAGGCATTTGGAGCTTAATCCCACAAGTAGCCTATGGGAAACCATAAAACTGATGCCTCAAAATTAGTTTACCCCAAAACTCAAGAACTGATGTAATTACATACCAGCTACCAGATGTCTTTGGTTGAAGGTTGCTGGCGGTTTTTCCGCACCTCCAATCTGCTGTGCACAAACACATCAAGACTTCCCATCATTCTAAAAAGAGGAGTGTTTAGGTTCATAGATGCACATATTGTCACTTGTAAACCAGCAGAGCACACTGCAAACATGAGGGCAGGACACTGACAATATTTGCCACATCTATCAAGTAAAAATATGACATCCACTGCATATCCCATAAACTCATCTCATCCCATTTAACCACAAGTTAATGACAAGGATTGTCACTACCTGACCTACTGTCAGTGATAAGGTTTGTAAATCCTTTAAACTGGTGAGTGATTCAAATCCAAAATATTTGAGTATCTCTTTTCTAGGGCCACTCATTCTCCACCATCTTACCCAGGGTCTCCTAGAAAATAGAACCTGAGTCAAAAAATCTATGCTAACACTTCACTGGGCAGTGCAATCCTAGGTAAACAGGTTTGAGAGAAAATGGAAATGAAGTAAGATGGAGAAATAGTAGATATCAGTAAGTGTATTACCAAGATGTTTACAACTTCATGATAAACTGGCTGCTCAATCTTAGAGAAACTTCGGGAATGTTTATCAGGGTCCTGCATCACATATTTAGTGGGAAGAAGGGAGGAAAATTTGACCATTTGCTTTCATCTCCCATCGGTCAGCTTGCTTCACTGGACATTAAATTTCCATGCTTTGCATTTGTAGTGGATGAAATCCCAGTGTGTCCTGTAACCTGCCAAGCCTTAGTATCAACAAACAAAATCAAGAATAAGAGCCAAATGTAACGGGTTTGAAGCAGGGGACTGTGAAAGAGTACCCATGGGCTTTTATAAGATCTCTGAGATTAACCGCATGTATTGAAGGAAACTTCCTTTGCACTGCCATCTTTGCATTCATTTACTTCTTTTGCACTTATTTCTATGCTGTTTTGTAAGTTTAGATCTTTTTTAACAGGGAAACTCCTAAAAGACAAACACAAACTACCCCTGTTTGTTCCCAACCCACAGTCCCTGATAATAATGATAAACACTTATTGAATACTTGAAAAATGCTGATGTTATTTTGTTCTCAAAACAAATATAAGTTTAAAACTATTAAGTAGCTTTCCCAAAGTTCCTAAGCTGCTAATTGGTGGAGATGAGTTTTGAGTCAGGTAGTACCAGAAGAAAGTACCAGTACTTAGCTTCTATCCAAGGTTGCTTCTTTAGCATAGTCATGAAGGGGTCATTTCAGGAATCTGTGGGCTTTTTAGAGAAGAAGGAAAAAATGAAAGGAAGGTGGGGGAAATGTCTTCATTTGGTGGGCACCTTTATGTAACCAATAGTGCAGTTCTAGAAATAAAATAATAATATATATTTCCACTTTTAAATAAAATATTTTGAAATTAAATTATAAAATTTTTGTCACACTCTAATTTTTATTATAAAAATGTTGTAGTATAAAAACAAACATTTATTTTTTCATTTATTTTACAGGAGTGGTTAATGTTATTTTCAGTAACACTACTGCTTACACAGACGGAATATATAAGAAGGATATATGGGTCAGATTTGTTCATTTGTTACTAAATTTTACTTACTTTATTTTGTTGCAGAGTAAAAATTCCAAATAGAACAGTGTAATTTCAAAGTTGAATTTTTAAAATGCGGTCTATTTCTTCCAATGTTATTTCATATTTTTAAACATAAAAATAAAGAATTAAAGAATTTTAAAACTTCTTAATAAATCATAGAATAGAAATGTCACCATGAAGCTGTTTTTTGTCAGGTGTGACGGTATTCAGTAACAGATCATCTGTATTAGTGATTTTCTTTGCAGGTTGTTTTGTATGAAATAAGATCCCCTATGAATGCTTCAAAACAGCCTGTAATGGCTGCTAATCGCCCAAGTGTCAGAGCTTATAGCTTTAATATATCTTTCTCAGACTACATCAGAAGACAGTAACAATTTCAAGAACTAGTGCTTAAGACTGCCATCAAATAAATTCTCAGTCCCACTTCACCTAAAAGCACATTTCTATTTATGACAGGGGAGGTCAGTTGTCCTTAGTCACAAAGAAATTCTCATTGAAACCTGACTTTCAAGTGTTTCCAAAATTAAAAAAAAAAAAGAAAAGGAAAACGGGGCCTTTCTTGGGAAAGCATTGTTCAAGTAGAATGGTGTGACCTATGTGACAGAATGCTGAACGGTCTCCTCTCAGCTGTAGTGGGCATGTTGTGTCACCTTGGGCAGGGTGTCTTTCTGAGCCTATGCCCCTCTTTCTTCCCTAAGTTAACCCTCAGTGTTTTCTGCTCCCGCCTGTCAGTTCCTGCTTCTGCATGCAGCTCACTCCATAGACCCTGGCTCTTTCTCACTCTAGCAGCTGCCTTCCACTTAACATTGCTAATTCAAGTTAGCTACTTTCTTCACAGATGTAAATAGGTCTTTAGGCTGAGCTTTCATTGTTTTTCTTACCAGTGCCTCAATTCCAGACCTTGCTTTGTCCTGTTCTGATACACTTGAATCTCTGATTTTCCTCATTGTTCTTCTACTTGATATTTAGAGCATTTTGGTTGCTGCACGTGTATGCCTTACTTTATAAGTTTCTCACTTCTCTAATTCACACTCTTGCATGTCTTTGGACTCTGACTTGCCCACCTTGTTTGAACAGGTGGTTTGATTTTGACTCTTATTTTCTTGCGTTATGAGAAAGAATCCCAAGTGTTCTTCCTTCTCTAACTGCCTCATTATTCCATGTTTATAAGAACAGGGCTAATTCTTATCTCATTGTGTATTATGCATATGTTCTCATGAATTCTCATCTAAGATTTTACTACATGCTTCTTTTACAGTGTTTAATATTTTGTGTATTTTACAAATTAATGTAAGTAGGAGCAAGTTGTGGAATGGATACAGGCTTCAGTCACCAGCTCAGGGCGGAGCTCCTATTCCAAGGTCATGCGTTGAGGAGACATTTCCTTTAAGCAAAAGAAAGGGATATAAAGAAGTCTTTGAAAATTTGAGCTGACACCTTGACAAAATCTGGCATTGAAAATCTTCAAAAACATGATCTAAATCGTAAAAACTAAGAAACATATTTTTCTGGAACTGCAAACTAGTTTCTATGTTTTGAAAAATGGGTGACTTAAATATATTTTTGGAGCAGATTGTGTATGTGTTGAAAAAAAATCACCAATGTAATACATTTAGTTAGGCAATTATTTAGAGGATACCTTCTGATATTAAAATGCTGTATAATTGTCAAAAATATATTAAACTTAATTTAATTCGTCTTTGATTCATACATACAATATTAATTTTACTACTCTACATCGTTCTCCTATGTACAATCAAGCAGAAACTGCTTTTTTGTTTGAATATGCACTATAACATTTATTCTTTCACATTTATTGAGCATCTATTATGCGATAACTGTGAAATTACTGGCTACATAATTTCACTACTTCTGAGAAGTTTTCAGTCTAGTGGAGGAGTCTGTCACATTTCTTAAAAGTTACCTTTGTGGAATAAGTTGCTGATAATATAAAATTGCTTATTCTTGTTTCTTATTAAAATTAATATTCAGTATGTGTATGTAAAACATCCTTATATTAATTTCTATGTGATTATAATGAGTAGAATATGTTTTCCTTATAATTGTACCCATTCAAATATCCTCTCTAGATTTCATCCTAGAGTAACTTAGATTTATCTTATAATTTTCTGTGTACAGGTCTTTTTCCTCCTTGGTTAAATTTATTCATAGATACTTTATTTTTTTGTTGTTGCAGGAGTAAACAGGATTTTTTTCTTAATTTCTCTTTCTGGTAGTTCATTATTGATGTATAAAAATGCCACTGATTTCTGAATATTAATTTTGTATCTTGCTACTTTGCCAAATTCATTTAGTTGATCTAGTAGCTTTTTTTGTGGAGTATTTAGGGGTTTTTAAAATATAGACTATTAAGTAATTTGCAAATAATGACAGTTTTAGTTCCTCCTTTTGAATTTGGAGTTTTAATTTCTTCTTCCTCTTCTCTGATTGCTGTGGCTAGCCCTTCCAGAACTATATTGAAGAAGAGAGGTGAAAGTTGTCATTCCTGTCTTGTTCCCGATCTTAAGAGAAACACTTTTAGATTTTGCCCATTGAGTATGAGGTTGACTGTAGTTTTTCACATATGGTCCACATTAAGTTTAGGTACAGTTTCCTCTATTTCCACTTTTCTCTGAGTTTTTATTATAAATGGGTGGTGGATTTTATTAAATGCTTTATCTGCATCTATTAATGTGATCATGTGATTTTTATCCTTCATTTTGTTTATGTAATTTATCGCATTTATTGATTTGTGAATATTTTACCAACTTTGCATGCCCAGAATAAATCCTGTTTGATCACATATTGCTGGATCCCGTTTGCTAATATTCTGTTGAGGATTTTAGCATCTATGTTCATCAGGGATATTGGTCTATAATATCCTTTCTTTGTAGTGTCTTTATCTGGTTTTAGAATTAGGATAATACTGATCTTGTGAAAAGAGCCTGGAAGTCTTCCCTCTTATCGAATTATTTGAAATAGTTTGAAAAGGAGAGATATGAGTTCTTTGAATGATTGGTAAAATTTGCCTGTGAAACTTTCAGGGCCAGGACACTTCTTTGCTGGGGGTTTTTTGATTACTGCTTTGATTTCATTCATTATAATGGGTCTATTCAGGTTTTCTGACTCTGATTAAATTTGGGAAGATTATATGTTCCTAGAATTTTTTTTTTCCCATGATGTCAAACTTGTTGGTATATAGTTGTTCATAATATTTTCTTACAATCTTTTGTATTTTCATAGTGTTGGTTGTTACTTCTTTTTCATTTCTGATTTTATCTATTTGGGTCTTCTCTCTTTTATTTTTTTTATGAGTCTAGTTAAAGGTTCATCAGCCCTGTTTATCTTTTCAAAGAACCAGCTGTTGGTTTCATTGACCTTTTATATTGGTTTTCTTTTTAGTCTCTGTTATTTATTTCCACTTTAATCTTTATTAATTTATTCCTAATCTTCGATAGGAAGGGGGTGGGTAGTTCATTCCCTTCCCGGGACAGCCTGAGCTGAGCTCACAAGAGAGATATGAGTGGTCCCCTCGAGATGTGACCACATAAACCAGCACCCACCCAGAGATGTGCTTCAAAAGTCCCAGCTATCACAGCACTCTGATGCTTCTGAACTCAGCAGGATGGGGATGCAGGGTCGTAGAGAAGACCAAGTGATTCAACAAGTGTGTGTGTGGTGGAGGGGCCAGCTATACACTTGAAGTGGAGAAATATGGTCCCTTTTCTAAAACTACACAGTTCAAAGATTGTCTAAGTCTGCACCAAGAGCTTCTCCAGAAAAAGAGCACCCAAAGGTCTCTGCTGGGTACTTCCAGCAGACCCCTCTGCAGGACCCGAGCACAACAGAGTGGTGTTATCAGTAGATAGAGGACTGGGCAGTGCACTCCCCAGGCTGGTGCTATAACAGTAGGAGTGCTCGGCCCCTGAAAGGTGGCTTCTGGGTCTCCAGGCAAACTGAATCCCCACTGTTTTCCACAACCAGATGCTATGCAGGTTCCTCTTCCTGTCTCTGTTGCTCTGGGCTGGGGATCTCTGCATTGGGTTGAGACCCCACACTCCTGTGGAGAGGGAGTTTTGCAGCTGAGATATCATCTCCTTAGCTTTTTAGCTGCTGCAGATGGGCCACATCTCCGCCACTTTTTACTAGTCTCTGTGTGGCTTCTTCTGTAGAGCCTTGGTTATAATAATAGTTCAGCAAGCTTTCAGTTGGTTATTTAGGTTGATTGCTCTATAATTTAGCTGTAAATATGGTTTGGTGCCAGGAGCAGGTGAGTGTAGCTTCCACCTATTCTGCAGCCATCTTGGAATCTCCTAGAGTGACTTGGATTTAAAAGCCAGAATTGTTTAATTCTTTGTGACTTTATTAAAATACAATGCCTTAAAAACACCAAGGGAGCATTTATATGTAGAGGCTCTGGTAAAAGGGCCTAAAACCATGAACAGTGCAAGTGAACAATACTGCTCTCCAAGAATAAGAGAACTTGTTATAACAAGAGGAATAGATAAAATGCACCACTTCAGTCTTTATTCCCCCCAGATACACACTAGATAAAAGCAAAGTGCTATACGATTTTTTCTCAAAACTTCCATTTTAACAAAAATAGATTGTGAATAAAAGAGTGATCAACCCCAAAGTATAATGGTTCCCAGTGTTCGTTTATCTAGAATGGGAAATTGACACATATACCACTTTGAAAAATTATGATTTATGTCACTAGTTCATTACTTTCTTTCCTCTACCATCACCCAATTCTACCTTCTGTTTGAGGGCAAACCCAGTACCAAACACCTGCATGGCAGCTACGGTCTCTGCTTTCCTTTGGTGTTAGCCTGATCCATCTGCAAGATAAGTCTGTGTGCCAATTCTGATTATTCAGTAGGGACTAGACTGTTTAGAAATTTGTAAGAATCTGAAAGAGTAAAGAAGTAGTTTTTAAACCCCTTCAGCTTTCTTTGATCTGTCTTATTGGTTTTTTTTTCCCCCTGTCTTTTTTCTGATAAGGATAGCCTCGCATATCAATGAGACTTTACTTGGTCTAGGGCCAGCTAGCCCTTGTGGGGTAATTAATTGGCATCCTGACTGGCAAAAGCTCAACCTCAATTTTTGTAAGTGATTTTTGGCACAGGTAATTGTCTACTTGTGAATAATTTCTAAAATTGTGGTTAGCAGAAGGTAAATGATATTTTGATTCTGAAGCAGCTTACAAATTACTACATAAAATTATAAATGCCAAGGAACTTCATAATTTTGATTTTATAATATTTTTGACAAATCTAGATTCTGGGACATAGGGAAATTATTTTTCAGTATTTAGAATAAATTTCCTGTATATCATAACCATGCTTACAATTTTTACTTCACATAGAGGAGTTTTATTATTTCGTTTTCTTTGTGAACATGAGGTGATAGGATGAAAACATTTTTATTGGCTTGTTCATTTATTTAAAAAAAAAACCTATTGAACCTCTACAATATATAAACAAATATGTGGGTGGGTGGGGCTTACTCTTTAATGCATAGAATATTATGCATTATAGTATACATTATGTTATACATTATATTATGCATTATACATATCACAGATGACAAAAGATTTCAAAATTAAGAGGCAACTATTAAACTAATTGAATTGTACATTTAAGTTGTATGCATTTTACTATATGTAAATTTTATTGTGCTGTATATAAATTCTACTTCAATAAATCTGACTTTAAATAAAAGGAGAAGCAATTATTGAGCATCTGTAAAATTACTGAAATCATGCTGGTTACTAGAACTACAGGGATAACTCAGATTTAGTCTGAATTTTCAAAAGCTCACAATCAAATAAAGAATATAGTAATTCAAACAAAAGATAACTACTTAATAGTACAAACTACAAAAATGGAAGCATTTTAAAGGAGCATTAGTACATAAAGAGTGTTCAACTTATTCTTGAAAGATGGGAGAGAGAAGCATGCTGGGAGAAAAGATCTAAGTACTAAACTTCTTCTGGTATGTCAATCACCCCACTCCTTCATGTTTTACTTTAACCTGATAATGAACCTCTTCTAGAAGATCTTCCTTAAATCCCCCACCTAGGTTAATGGCCCATCTCACAGAGTTCTTGCATGTTTCTGTAATGGAAGTTTTAATTTTTTAATACTCCATTAGATTATTCGTTCCTTCGGGACTCAGTCACAGGCCTGGACTATGGAAATTGATCCACATGTATTTATTTAATTAAACTAAGCTGAATAGAAGGGATAGCAAACTGGGTTCTCAAGGAGTTTTTCAAGTAATTGTGTATAGAAGGAATATATTTTGTAGTAGAGAGCTATTGGTCTTATAATAACAAATTCTGTTGAGACAACTATAAATAATGTAGTTTGGTGGTGTCAACGGCATAGGAATAGGAGTAGAGGATGCAGGGTGATTGGAAGAAATAAAACTGGAGAGTAGGTAAGAGTGTTTTGTTTTTTTTATTTTTTTAAGTGTGTGTTGTGTGTGTATTTACCTGTAGGTGTAAATCATTGAAGAATTTCAGGCCATGCTGTAACATGATTAGATGTGTCTTTTAGGTAACATACTCTCCTATAGAATGATATTAGGAGGATAATTATGGAAGAAAGAACTTGGTCAGGAAATATTGAAATAATTCAAGCCAGGGGCAATGTGGGCCAAAACTAAAACAGAGGCAGGAAGAATAGTGGGCCATATTTGTAACCAAGAGACAGAATTGCCAAACATTTAATGACTGGTTAGTTATCGTTCTTAAAGAAGAGAGATGTCAGGAGGTAATAATGCATTTTATTTTCCGTATGTTGTGTTTGAAGTAGAGATTTGTAGTTGAGATGTATAGTAAGCAATTATATATATGAGTTTTGTATTAGAATAAAAACGTGAGTTCAAATAGTGAGGGTCTGAGATCCTCAGGAAAGAAGACATAGAGGAAGAGGAGAAGAGAGCAGAAGACCGACTGTTAAGTCTTGTTTCAATTTAGTTTGTATACAGAAAAGAATGTAGTAGAGGAAGTTCAGGATGTTTGGAGACACAGAAAGAGAAGTGTAAGGAGTGGACAATGAAAAATCAACTCAAAATAACACAATTATTTTCTCAAAATTTGTGTGGATTGTCTGAATTTTCTGAAATATTAGCATGGTTTATCTAGATCGTCTTAGAGTCCCACAGGGTTGCAGTCAAGGTGCCAGCCAGGGCTGAGTTTTACACAAAAGCTCAACAGGAAAATAATTCACTTGCACTCTCGCATGGTTGTTGTCAGGATTTAGTTCTTCATGGATTGTTGGAATGGGGACCTCAGTTCTTTCACTGTTGGCCAGAGGCTTCTCTCAGCTCCTTGCCAAATGGGGCTCTCCAGCATTGCTGCTTGCTTTATCAAATCATGGAAGCCACCACCACCACCACCACCAAAAAGAGAGAGAGTTTTCTAGCAAGACAGAAGTTACAGTCTTTTAAAACCTAACTATGGAAGTGACATCTTATTAACTTTGTTGCATTGGGTAGAAGAATGTCACACTCAAGGGAAGAGGTTTCCATAAGGGTGTGGATCCCAGGACATGAAGATCACTGGGGGCAGACATCTTACAAATCTGCTGCCATGACTGCTTATCTTTTCCAGGACAGCATTGAGTTTCAGTGAAATAGTAGGAGCAGAAAGCAGATCATGGTGGTTGAGAAATATGTCAAATAAGCAAGTGAAGTTTTGTGTAGACAATTATTGTGAGTATTTTGAGAAAGAAAGGAGAAAGTCAGGGGCCTGAGACAAGGAGAATCTTTCTAAGGATGAGAGAGTTGAGTATATCTATGAGATGATGAGAAGAAACCATTAGAAAGGGAGAAAAACAGAAAAGAGGAAGGGGTAAATGATGGAGCACATCTTTTACACATTCTCAAGTAATGTTCTCCATGCAATCTATGTTCTATAATAAAGAACCAGTAGTGTACAGATGTCTAACAGAGATTTTTATTCATGTACCAACAACATACTCACAAAAGGCAAATTATTGGAAAGCATTTAAGAAAGGTTTGAGATTTTCGACTATCAAGTGAGGTTTTTTTTAAGAAAAAACTTTTGCAATTATTGTATAAAGTTTAATATTTTAATTCGGGACCATGAAACACTACTTCACTTTGTTACTTAGTGCTCTTTTCAAGAGCACTAAAATGCATTTGATTATTAAAAAAAATAACTGGTAAGTAAATGCGTGTTTATGCTTTGGCTCAGATAATATACTGAGCTACTCCATGAATGAATTATGTTAAAAAACCCCAATTTTTAATTACTGAATACAGGAATAGACTTCGGGTGGTGAGCACACAATGCAATATACAGATAATGTATTATAGAATTATACTCCTGAAACTTATATGATGTTAGTAACTAATATTACTCAATAAATTCAATTAAATGAAAACTGCGAGTACATGATTAGAATTGGTTTTGATGTAAGGTATTTAGACTTTATATACATAATTATTATAAACTTATAATCAGATTATTTTTAAATTATGACTTAAATTTCAACATTCAGGAATAAGATTTTCTGTACAACTACTAAATTATAAATTTTTAAAGCTAACAGATGATTCCTTTGTCCATTTTTTATGAAAACACATTTTTGGGTTGTTTGTAGGCTTTCCTTGAAGAGAATTGT
The DNA here is from genome assembly GCA_004026545.1 of Mormoops blainvillei. NCBI lineage: Eukaryota > Metazoa > Chordata > Mammalia > Chiroptera > Mormoopidae > Mormoops > Mormoops blainvillei. The sequence goes on from PVJD01016900.1 coordinate 11,506, forward strand.
ATGGTTAAGCAATGTTCTGCTTGTCTTTTTGCTGAGCGATTTTTCTGAAGCATTAAAACACCACCATAGACTATATATCATAAAAGAGGGGTACTTTACCAAGTATTTGTCTATAGAACCCTGCATGAAACTCATTTTGGGAAATGATATATTTGTCTAACTCCTGTAGTTTACAGATGAAATATCTGAAGCCCTCATGGGTAAAATGATTTCCCCAAAGCCATGTACCTACTTAGTGACAGATGCAAAAACAATGACAAAGCTGGAATTTCACCCCGTCTCGCTCCCTCTTATGAGTGAATCTCTCAGACCTTCTATAATCAACCTCTTTTGATAAATGTATGCTAACCTTCCAAATTAGTTGTTTGGGTTAAGTCTTTGTGAAATTCGATGTCAATATCAAGTTATGGGTTTCCTTTTACACGACACCTACCACATTCATTTCCAATTATTTGTGTAATAGAGATTAGTAAGCACATTCCGTGAAAAAAAGCAATGATTTATTTATTAAAGAGATGATTATTTCATAAGATGGCTCTTGAAAAACTTGATTTCAATAAAATAAAGTAATGCTTTTATAAAATATAAAAAAGATGCTGAGAACTAGATAAATTATAAAATGCCTTTCAAATATTTCTCTTTTATTTTGCACTTTTCCCTTTTCAATTGAATTTGTGATGATGCAGTCCTTTCATGGTCCTAAATACAAATATCTGTTCAAATAGCAATCCCCTTTTAATCATCTCATTTTGCAGGAAGACGTAGCTGACACATATTGACAGTTCCATAGACAGGAGCAATACTCTATGGCCTCTCTACCATACACAGAATGCTGGAGCTAGGTCAGTGGATGTTGATTACAAAACAAGAAAACGGAGAAAACTTCAGCTTTCAGTTCCAGTTAATGCAAAAATACCTCCAGAAACAAACAAACAAAACCTTTATATTTCAGGAACAACCAGAGCAGTCAACTAAAACACTGATGGGTGAATATACCAGAAGATTCTTTGTTCATTGATACAATACTTACAAAAAATATTACAACAATATCTGAAAATAAAATAGTTTCCTGGGAAGATCACCTGCCCTTGTCATCTTTAATATGATCATGATTTCTCAGTTCTTTCAGTGAGGCTTCCAAATAGCTTAATACTTTCCTAAATCTTACCAACAATAATTTATCACAAAAATTGTTACTTGTCCTTGCATTCATTTAGCAAATGTTTATAAGTTAATCCCTTGAATATTTTCTCTAAAAATAATTCTTTCAAAACCCTTAAACCTTTTTGCCAATTAAAATTTTTCTATTTAATTTATGATCATAATTTTTTTCTCAAGGCCACTAATTATTTTCACTTTTACAGTTATAGCCTGGTAACCAGTTAATTTTGTTCTTTCAGAGATGCATTGTTTTTGGAATAGTCATGAATTTTTGCAAAGCACAGGTGGATAAAGTATGGACCTCATGCTGCTGCTGCTTCTGTCATGGTACTTTATAAAACAGAAACACTAAATACAGCAATTAGAAAAAAAAACTGTCAAATAAAGGATGATAATTAAAATTATTGAACATTTACAAAATTTGGTAAGCTTTGCAAGTTATATAATAATGGCTAAAGCCCTACTTTAAGTTAAAGTATGCTCACACTGATTATAATAATGACTAGACCTTTCCAGCATACTCTTTATTTTTGGAGAGAGTGCAATACCAGATGAGTTGCCCTTTAACACCATCCATACAGATTTGAAAACAAGGACACAAAAGGAATGTGGTAAAAAAATATTAAAATGAGTTACCTTAAGAGGTCTAAATTCTATCTGCTTATTCATTACAATAAACAGATTCTATGCCAAATAAGAAAGAAATGGCAATTAAATGTCCCAGAAATCTATAAGCTTGTAGATGGTAACCTTGGAAGAAAAGATATACAATAAGTTTTGAGTAATACTAAAACTCCCAATGTCTCTATCTATAGCCTAAAAAGCAAAATTCAGAAAAATTATACGTAAAATAATTTTGTACATTATTAACAACACTACTAGTGGGGCAAAAAATAATTCAAACATAGATATTCTTTTCTTCCCTCCTTTCTCCCATTTTCCATGTGCCTCCCCTTCATCCTTCTCCCCGTCCTTCTCACCTTTTTCCTCCTGTTCTCTTTCATCTTTTCCTCACCCTTTACTCTTCTAATTCTCTCTTCCTTTCTTTTCCCCATGGACTTGTTCCTTCCTCCTAGAGCCCATTCTTCATATCTTTAAAGGGATGAAAAAGTAGATGAAAAATTCCACATGTTTCTTTTGGAATTCTTAAAGATCAAGCAGTCCTTGAACATGTGGCATCAAGTTGGGACATCCACTAAACAGATGTAACTTACATATCAAGTGAGTTTTCTGCCTCTTTTAGATCCTTTTTTTCTCTTAGAAAAAGCTTAGAGAAGGACTTGATCAGATCATTCACAGAGAAAGAAGTACAAATGTCTTATCAACATATATGAAGGTGCTCTATCTATGTACTTGTGACTAAAGAAATGCAAAATAACTGTTAGTAATATGCCATGTTAAGCTTATCAGATGAGCAAGGTTATAAATTTGAGAGGAAAAAAAAAAAAGAATTAGCCTAAGTGTGGGAAGCCACATTCTCATATACTGCTAATAAGAATATAAATTAGTGCACCCTCTTTGGAACAATGCGGCCATAGCTTAAAGAAACTCTTAAAGAGATACATCCTATGATCTAACAGTTCTATTTTTAGAAAATTAGCCTACAGGTATTTTACACACATGCAGAAAGATGCATGTATAGGGATATTCGTTTCATTAGTAATTTAAAGATAACAAGACCCTGGGCAAGGTAAGTGTTCAAGATAATTTAAATTGTGATGTATTCATACAATGAATACTATGTAGACCTTAAAATAATGGTATGGATTATAAGTGTCAATAATAATTATCTCTAAGATGTTAAGTTAAAAAGTACAGTAAAATTCAGAACACTGTACAATAGACTTCCATTTGTGTATTTAATAATATAGTCAAATACATATGTGCAGGAACACTTAAATATAGTATATGATGCTCTATTTATTAAAAATTATAGACGCAAAGCTAGGTATTAGTAGAAGTTGTTGCCCTGTTTACTGTTTTAATTTCACACAGACATATATAATTTTTCTATTAAATGTTTTATTTAAATACCATCTGAAACTCTAGCTCTTTTTGCTGCATCTACTGAGAGGATGAAGGCCATTCTCAGCAAACCGGCTGTCAACATTCCAGGAAATTTCAACAGTCAACATCACTCCGAAAAGACACACAGTTATCATGAAGGGCCCAAAAGACACTCTATGAGGGGCTACAATCTCATCAATGTAGAACTCGAGTCTCCTTGGAAGGAAAAAGAAGCAGTTCCAGGTTGACAAATGGTGGGGAAATGGAAGAGAACTGGCCACTGTTCCCACCACCTGCAGTCTTGCACAGAACATCAGCACGGGTGTTACACTGAGCTTCCGTTATAAGATGAGGTCTGTGTATGTTCACTTCCCCATTGACGTTGTTATTCAGGTGAATGGTTCTTTTGTTGATATCAGAAATTTCTTGGGCAAAAAATAGATCCGCAGGGGTTCAAGTGAGGTCATGCATTGCTTGTTCAATATTTCGAACCCAAAAAGACAAACTGATAATCTTGAAGGAAACAACATTCATCTTGTATTATATTCTGCTACTTTGATTCAGCAAGCTACAACAATTGAAAACAAGGATATCAGAAAAATTTTGGGTATTATCTATATCTCTGAAAAATGAACAGTTCAGCAGGTTGATGAGTAAAATTTAAGTTATCCAGCTATAGAAACAGCAAGATGCCAAATGAGTCCTCAGACTTATTTGCAAGGTTTTAAAGATGAAATAAAAGCCATGCATTGCAAATAAATAAATAAATAAATAATAACTAACATCTGAAACTCTAACGCTGAAATAAAACAGTATTTTTCTTTAATAATTGTCAATATTTATTTATTGCTTAAATATATGTAAGTAAATATTTTTAAAAAGAAAATGTTATTTCACTTTGCAAAGTATTTTTGACATAAAGTACTGCTATTAAATGACTGACAGTCTGTGTCTCCCCTAAATTTATGTTGTAACCCAGTGCAGTGGTATGAAGAGACAGGGCCCGTGGAAGGTGATTAGTCATGAGGCAGGCCATTCCTCAGGAGTAGGATTAGTGTCCCTGTAAAAGAGGCCCCTGAGAGCTCGCTTGTCCTCTTCTTCCATGCGAGGACACAGGGAGAAGACAGCTGCCTATGAACCAGGAAGCAGACTCTTAACCAAACACCGAATTTGCTAGCACCTCCATCTTGGACTTCCTAGTCTGCAGAAGTGTGAGAAATAAATGTCTGTTGTCTATAAGCCATTCAGTTTATGGTATATTGTTATAGTCGCTCAAATGTACTAACACGAATACTTCATATATAAATCAGTGTCCTTTTGAGATAATCGGTGTCTAAGAATCACCTACTCCGTAAATTTTTCTGCATTTATAATATAAAAATGATCTCTCTCCCTTCTGATAGCTAGTGACATACTACCTGTATCCTTTTTATGATAGTTCTTATTTTACTTCTAAGTCACATGTGCTGTCTCAGAATTGTAGGATACTAAAGGCAGAGCAGCTTCCACATGGGTCTCCTTTGCCATTATGGGTCCGTAATTACGGTATTGAATGAGCTACAAAAAAGATCATTAAAGACTTAGGAAGAGATCAGTGTGTAAACTCCACTTTGAGCCTAAGGTTTAGTGGAGTTGAAAGTCATATGTCTGAAAGATGATATCAAATGTTACTTAAACACTAAAAGTTTCATCTAAAAAGAATTGGCTCAATGTGGGGAATCCTTATAATAATCGACGCTTTAGATCAAAGTGTTGGGAACTCTAAAAAAGGATTTATTTTTCTGATAGGAATAATTTTATTATGTTATTATTAATTCAGAATTGAACCAAATTTAATGTATTAGATTAGTCTAAATAGAAGGTGAGGGCAATTTGGCTTGAGAAGTAGGTAAGGCTGGGTGAGACCAGGAAGGAACCATAGTTCATACCAGTGTCGGGGAGGATATGTCTGAATGAACTTTCAGAATACTAAGTTGAGCATAGGGAAGAGATTGGAAGGGGTCCTGCCTCTGACTTAACACATACAGTATAAAGAGTTAGTCATTAGAGCTAGAGTTGTGGCCCAAAGGGAAGAGTCATGAAAGAACAAATGGCCAACTTCCTTCACAAAAGGCAAATCTTACATTTTGTGTTATGAGCATAATTTCTTATCCTGGGAAGATAAAAAAGAAAAAAGAAAAGAGAACAGTGTTGTAATTTGGACTCTATTGTCCTCTGAAGCTTTATGGAGGTTATCCTGTATCTCATTTCACCCATCTGTAAAACAGACAAGTTATGTCATCTACCTTGCTAAAGAGTGATATGTACTCATGGATGTTATTATTAGAATCACTAAATTTTAAAATACAAAGCTTTATTAATAATGAAGCACACTTTTTAAAATTGTGAAAAATGTACATAACATAAAATGTATCACTTTAACCATTTTTAAGTGTACAGTTCAGTGGCATTCAGTACCTTCACAATGACCACCACTCTCCATCTCCAGAACTTTTTCATTTTCCCAAACTGGAACTCTGTACCTATTCAGTAATAACTTCTCATTTTTACCCCCAGCCAAGCCCCTGGAAACCACCATTCTACTTCCAGTCTCTATGGGTTTGACTATTTTAAGTACCTAATATAAATAGAATACACTATGTTTGTTTTTTGGTGCTTGCCTTATTTTACTTAGTGTGATGTGATTGAGGTCCATCTCTACTGAGCGTGGGTGAAGATTTCACTTAAGACAATAATTTCCATTATTTTGTATATAACACACTTTGTCTATCATTCATCCATCAAACAGCATTTGGGCTATTTCTGCCTTTTGACTCTTGTGAAATGCTGCTAAGAACATTGCCATAATAAACACACTCTATTTTTCAAATAATTAGAATTCTAGTTAACAAGTCGTACTGAATTATTACAGGTTCGGAAGCAATAAGTATAAGTTATTCAAATGAGGAGATGATCAGGATGGCAGACAAGTGAATGGAAGTCACACTGACCTCCTCCCAAGACCAATCTGGAATTACAACTAAGTTGTGGAGAAATCACCTGGAACAAACAACTGAACAAGAGCGAGAGAGAAGCCTTATAACCTCGGACAGGTAAAAGGATCAGTTCTGCACAACCTGTCTGGTAAGGAGTTCAGCGGAGATGTGGGAAGGCTGGCTGGGTACCCTCAGGTGGCAGCACCAGAGGGCTATCTAAGTGGCCAGTTGGATGCTCCTGAGAAGAGCTGGGTCTAAACCATAAGCAGGGATTCCCAGCCTATAGGACCAGAGCCCAAAAAGTACACAGATAACAGCCAGCTGTGAAAAGCAACAGGCTTGCTCTCTGCCAGAGATGGGTGGCTGGAGACTGAAAGAGCCATTTAAAGGGCCAACACATAAATTTTCATCTGCAGCCACTTAACCCTGGGCTCTGGTGAAGGCAGGGGCAGAGTGGGCTAGAGATGCCAGAGGAGAGACTAGGGGCAGAAGTTTTGGGGAGAGAACTAAGAAATTAGCCTCTGGGATCCCAGTGCTGAGTCATCCCCCATGTGGCAGCAGCCATCTTGCTCAGGTAAACCAATCCCCTGAGCTATGGCAGCCTGGGAGGAAACAATAGCCCCACCCCGGGGAGGGACTCTGCCCGGGCCCTGTGGTGCTTAAGCCTGACTGCTGAGTGCAGAGTGGCAGCCACAGGCAGTAGATACCTGCAAAGGGCAGGGGCAGGAGTCAACAGAGTGGACTAGAGACACTTGAGGAGAGACTGGGGACAGAGACTTTGGGGGGAGGGAACTGAGAGAGTAGCCTCCGGGGTCCTAGTACTGAATCATCCCCCATAACGCAGCAGCCATCAAGCTCACACTGACCACTCCCCTCTGAGTGGCAGCAGCCTGAGGGGAACATTAACCCAAACCCTAGGAGAGATTCTGTCCCACCCTATGGTGCTTAAGCCTGAGTGCTGAGCCCAGAGTGACTAGATTAACAACTGAATGAGACGGTCACAGACTGTAGATCCCGGGAAGCCTCGAACAGGCTGTATAAGGTCAGATGGGGTCAATATCTGACATTACCAGAGGTGGATCCAGGAATTAAAAACAGCAGTATGTACTAGAGGCTACCGAGATGAAATCCACTGTGGTCTTCTCCATGATTTGCGATATTTTCTTTACTACTTAGCTTCTTAATGTTCATTTCTTGTCCATCAAGTTGGTACATATTAAGTCACTAGATTTTATACTATAGTTCATCTCTCCTTTCTTATAATAGTCTTAATCTCTTTACAGCCTTATTAATACTGGTTCATTTGCTATTGATAGTGGGATTGCAGGGGGGAGTTATTTTTGCAGTCATGGGCTTGTTTCCTGGACTTTGTGATTTTTCTCTGGCAGACAAATAATGGGAAGACAAAGAAACAACCCCCAATCAAAAGGAAAGGAGGAATCCTCAGAAAGACTACTAAATGAAGGAGAGGAAAGTAAAGTATCGGATATTGAATTCAAAACAATGATTGTAAGGAAGCTCAATGAACTCAGTGATCTTAGTAAGAATTACAAAAACTACAGGGAAACTATGAGAAACTTACTGCAAAGTATATCAGCATGAAAAAGGACATAGAAACTATCAACAAGAACCAAGAGTAAATGAAGAATACAATTTCTGAATTGAAGAACACAGTAGAAGGAATCAAAAGCAGGCTAGA
>PVJD01016901.1:0-19340 GCA_004026545.1 Mormoops blainvillei
AGTACAGAATTTCCCAAAAACACAAAAAAGGGAACTGCCTTTTGACCCAGCAATTCCACTGCTGGGATTATACCCTAAGAATCCTGAAACACCAATTCAGAAGAACCTCCGCTCCGCAATGTTCAAAGCAGCACAATTTACAATAGCCAAGTGCTAGAAGCAACGCAAGTGCCCATCAGTAAATGAGTGGATCAAAAAACCATGGTACATTTACACAATGGACGACTATGCAGTAGAAAAAAGGAGGAGCTCCTACCCTTCACAACAGCATGGATGGGACTGCAGAGCATCATGCTAAGTGAAATAAGCCAGGTGGTGAAAGACAAATAGCATATGATCTCACTTGTAACTGGAACCTAACCTACAAAACAAACAAGTGAGCAAATCAGAATCAGAGACATGGAAATAAAGAACAAACTGACAGTAACCACAGGGGCATGGGGAAGGGGATAACGGGGGAAAGAATGGGAAGGGTCATCAAGGAATATGTATAAAGGACCCCTATACAAAGCCAAAGGTGGATAGGATTGAGCATGGGAGGTGGGGGTGGTGGGGCGAGGGAATGTGGTGTTGGGTAAATGGAGACAACTGTACTTGAACAAAAAATTTTAAAAATTAAAAAAAAAAACAAAAAGACAAAGTAATCACTGATTTAGCTAGAAGTAGTGATAAAACTACTACTGGAAAGGCAAGAAATAAGATAGCTAAATCATCCTCTGCCATAATAAGAAATGAACAGTTTCTAACACCAAAGAATCGCGTGAATAACATAAGGAGATGAAAGTGGTTGTCTCTGGCACAGATTCAAAGGATTGGGAAGAAGAGGCATACACAGGGTTGTTTTACTATGGTTATATATAAAGTATGGGCATATATGCCACTTTGATAAAAATAGAGATTAACTTTAAAAGATGAATATGATACCATCCCTGTTTTGAAGAAGTTTATATTCTATTAGAAGAGACATGCAAAACAACAATTGTAGTAGCATGTACTACATGATGTAACAGAAACAATGTGAATAGCCTAGCAGATCCTATCTCTGTCAAATGAGGAAGGCTTCTGAGACAAGGAGATACTTGAACTTCAGTTTTAAGGGTGAAAAAGAATTAACTGGTAGAGAGAGGATGATGAGTGTTTAACCCAGCAATAGTCTAAGTTTTCTTTCTAAAACACAAATGATAGCATTCTATAAACACACTTTTGCAACTTGCTATTTTTTTATTTAATACATGGTGGAGACTTTCTTCAGAAAGCCCTTAAAAACAACTTTTATTGGAGTCTCATATAAAGGACAATAATCTATTTTTTAATATGCTAAGTACCCATTTTTTATTCACAACTATAATACATGCTTTTTATAAAAAATTAAACAGTATAAAAAAAATTTTAATCCCTTTGTTCCTCCTTTCAAACTTCCCAAAGATGAGCACTTTAATTTCCTCCTAGGCCATTTTCTATAAAAATATTAATACACATATACAGGGTGGGCAAAAGTAGGTTTACAGTTGTGAGTACACACAAAAAAATGATTCTTGTATTATTATTTATTAGTTCTTATATTATTTTCCATATGAACTGTAAACCTACTTTTGCCCCACCCTGTATGTAAATACCATCTAATATAAGCAAATGTAATATAAAAGGTTTTATATACTGATTATATCTTATGCACACGCTAGTCCATACACAAAGAATACACTTATATTCTTCTTTTTTAATCCTCACCAGAGGATATGTTTATTGATTTTAGAGAGATAGGGAGGAAGGAAGGAAGGGAGGAATGTAGGGTGAAGGGAAGAAAGAAAGAGGGGAGCGAGAGAGGCAAAGAAAAGAGACATGAAAGGGAAAGACACATCCATCAGTTGCTTCCCGTATGCACTCTGACTGGGGGATTGAACGAAAAATCTAGGTATGTGTGCACTGACCAGGAACTGAACCCATAATATTTTGGTGTACAGGACGACAGTCCAAACAACTCAGATACCCGGCCAGGGCACATTTATATTCTTTAAAGTTTCTTACAGTCAAGGACTTTGTGATAAGAAATATTAAGAAACTTCACTGCATGTCACCTTACCAACACAATCACAGCACTCATCCCAAAGGGTCCCAAGACACAGCATACACTCCTTGCAGCAGGAACAATTCCCTTCTCCAGGTCGGCACTGGCATAGCTCCTAGAAATAAGACAAATGTTCAAACTTAAAATTTCAAATAAGTATATTTAAAATTGTTAACTTTTTATAGTAAAAAACTGTAGTATTTGCACTTAATTTACTCAATTTTTTATTAAAGATCATTAACTATTGTAGGAACATAAATATGCAGAATGTCAAGTAGATTAGCATCTTCTTTTAGACACATTCAGTGAACACATTTTGGATGCTTTTACCTTATTCTGAAACATTTATGAAAGAAAACATTTTACTTTATAACCAGTAACTTTATCCCCATACACTACCTCAACAAATAATTTTTTTAAAATATATTTTATTAATTATGCTTTTACAGTTGTCCCAATTTTTTTCTCCCCTTTCTCCCCCTCCTTCCTGCATCCTGCCACCCTCCGGCATTCCCCACCCCTTTAGTTCATGTCCATGGGTCGTACATATAAGTTCTTTGGCTTCTTCATTTCCTATACTATTCTTAACCTCCCCCTGTCTATTTTGTACCTACTACTTATGCTTCTTATTCCCTGTACCTTTTCCCCCGTTCTTCCCCCTCCGCCTCCCTGTTGATAACCCTTCATGTGATCTCCATTTCTGTGATTCTGTTCCTGTTCTAGCAGTTTGCTTAGTTTGTTTTTGTTTTTGCTTTTAGGTTCAGTTGTTGATAGTCGTGAGTTTGTTGTCATTTTACTGTTCACATTTTGGATCATCTTCTTTTTGTTAGATTAGTTCCCTTAATATTTCATTTAATAAGGGCTTGGTGATGATGAACTCCTTTAATTTTACTTTATCTGGGAAGCACTTTATTTGCCCTTCCATTCTAAATTATAGCTTTGCTGGATAGAGTATTCTTGGATGTAGGTCCTTGTCTTTCATGACTTTGAATGCTTCTTTCCAGCCCCTTCTTGCCTCTAAGGTTTCTTTTGAGAAATCAGCTGATAGTCTTACGGGAACTCCTTTGTAGGTAACCATCTCCTTTTCTCTTGCTGCTTTGAAGATTCTTTCCTCTTTAATCTTGGCTAATGCAATGATGATATGCCTTGGTGTGTGCTTCCTTGGGTCCAACTTCTTTGGGACTCTCTGAGCTTCCTGGACTTCCTGGAAGTTTATTGCCTTTACCACATTGGGGAAGTTCTCCTTCACTATTTGTTCAAATAAGTTTTCAATGTCTTGCTCTTCCTCTTCTCCTTCTGGCACCCCTATGACTCAGATGTTGGAGCGTTTAAAGTCATCCCAGAGGTTCCTCAGACTCTCCTCATTTTTTTGAATTCTTGTTTCTTCATTCTGTTCTGGCTGAATGTATGTTTCTTCTTTCTGCTCCTAATCGTTGATTTGAGTCTTGGTGTCCTTCCCTTCACTGTTGGTTCCCTGTAAATTTTTCTTTATTTCACTTTGCACAGCCTTCCCTTTCTCCTCCATATTGCAAACATACTCCACCAATTCTGTGAGCATCCAGATTACCAGTGTTTTGAACTCTTCATCTGTTAGGTTGGCTATCTCTTCATTGCTTAGTTCTGTTTTTGGAGCTTTAATCTGTTCTTTCCTGTGGGTCATATTTTTTTTTGTCTTGGCGCACCTATTAAGTTTTGAGGGGCGGAGCCTTAGTCACTGTCTTGTGGCGTTGCATGTGGGGGAGGGGTTAGAGAGGGAACAAAGCTGCTTGCCTGGCTCTTGGTCGGTTTTCAGTCACTTCCCCTGCTACCCACAAGCAAATTGGGCCCTTCTGGTGCTGATTCCCGGGTGAGTGGGTCTGTGTACATTTTAGGACCCTTTGGGTCTCTCAAACAAGCTCTCCTGTGAGACCGGCCATTTCTCCTGCTGCTACAACCCCCACAGGTTTTTACTGGTAGAGGTTTGAGGCTTTCTTTTCCTGCACCAGAACCCTGGGTTGCATGGTCTCTCTCACTCTCCAGTTGTTCCTCCCAGTTTATCTGCAGGCAAATGTGGAACCAACCCGGTCTGCCAGCTGCAGCCTTGCCTGGCCCTCTCCACCCTAGCTGCCCGTCTCTGCCCCTCCTACCGGTCTGAATGAATGTTTCCTCTCCAACTTCTTGACTATTGGACTTACGTACAGTTCAAGTCTCTGGTAGTTCTGGTTGTTTTTTGTGTTTAAATTTGTTGTTGTCCTTTTGACTGCGTGAGGAGACAAAGTGTATCTACCTACCCCTCCATCTTGGCCCTAAGTCTCAAAAAATAATTTAATACAAGCACATAATCTGTTTTTCAGCTATTAGATTCACTGTTTAAATGTTCAAATTAATCTGAACAGCCAACTTGAAGCGGTAGTTATAGTTTTTAAAGGTATAGGGTGTAAACGAAAACATCTTATAAAAGCTATTATTTTTGCCCTTGCTAGATTGCTCAGTTGGTTGGAGCATCATCCCATACACCAAAAGGTTGCGGGTTTGATCCCCAGTCAGGGCACATACCTAGGCTGCGGGTTCAATCCTTGACAGGGGTGCATACGGGAGGCAATTGGTCAATGTTTCTTTCACACCACTGTTTGTCTGTCTCTCCTCAACCCCTGCCTTCCTCTCTCAAGATCACCCTATATCTAAGGGGTGTGGAAAGAGACTCTGTCTCTTGATTAGAGGAACTGCAAAGTTACATTGACAGAGTGAACATAGTGAGGGGAAATAATTGCTGTCTTTTTTGTAAACAGTCTGTCACACTGTACATACTGTTTTAGTATGCTGTATATCAATGAAAATAGCAGGATTTTTTTTCTATTTTTTTAATCCTCACCTAAGAATATGTTTATTGATTTTAGAGAAAGTGAGGTAGGGTGGGGAAGGGGAGGAGAGACAGACAGAGACAGAGAGAGAGGTGACATCAAATCTGTTCTGAGTCTAGCCCTCAAAGAATATTGAACGCTTCCACTCTTTCTCCTTGAACTTTGCCCAGCTGCCATGTGTAGCCTGGGAGAAGGTCACGCTGGCAAGTCAGCTGACCTGAATTCATCCAAGCTCATCCAACCTCTAACCAACCAGCAGCTGACAACAGACATAGGAATGGACCCAGAAAAACCACCCAAATTGCCAACCCACAGAAGTTAAGAGCTAAATAAATGGTTATCATTTTAAGCCACTAAACTCTGAGGTGGTTTGTTACCTAATGAAAGCTAATTAACACAACTTGCTTCATAAATGAAGATTAAAGGTAATTCTGTTAGCCCTTAACACCAGACAGCCACACCAAAACAGATCCAACTTAAAGGGAAATTTTGTAGCCACCATTGCCTACTTGGCTTTCCCTGGGTTATGAGAACTTAAACATAGCATATAGTATTTACCCCTATTAAATTCATCTTATTACATTTCTAAACTGCTAGAGTCACTTCCTCATTCTAATATCTATCTTTTTGCCACTGATATTTAATCGCATTGATAATAAACACTGATACGTAATTCCTCATTTTTTCTTCTCCAAAAGTTCCACAGCCATTACACAGAACTTTGAAGAGTGAACACTTGTGCTATTTCCTAACTCTTTCATTAGTTTGATGTCAATGTGTATCTGTAGAGTTAGGCTGTTTTTCATGTAACGCAGACTGCAAGTAACCCCCATGCCTGTCAGAGATGGATTAAAAGGGTAGAGACTTCCTGAGGACAGATGCTTCATCAGAAAACTGGTGGTGCTTGATTCAGGCAAGCTCAAATTTACATGGAAATCTACTGTAGAAAAACAGTCACCAAAGGTATACTTTGTGACTTCTTTCTCCATGAAAACCTGCCTTTCCTGTCTTTAGAATGAGAGAACATTTTCTGAGCACACATTTTTTTAAAAACACCATCAGAGTTAAGAATATTGATTCTTTTTGGTTTTTAGTTTTATAAAGGTTGCCACTTAGTCTCAAAAAATAAAGCTTCTTTTAAATTTTGATAGACAGTTTACATAAAAATATCCCTTTACTATCTTAGTTGCTTATATTTACATTCTCTAGTTAGCTCTGGAGAAACAATTAGAAAAGTAACAAATTTATTCAAGAATATGTTTCTCCTTTTCCCCATCTATCACAGTTTCCAAATGGTAGCCTGTTAAATGAATTATTATATATAATGCTAAATAATTTTAAAATAAATGTCAACTTAATGGCTTCCATTAGAGAAACTGAGGGCTTTTTTAAAGAAAAGATTTTATTTATTTATTTTTAGAGAAGAGAAGTGAGGGAGAAAGAAGAAAAGAGAAACATCAATGTGTGGTTGCCTCTTGAGTGCCCCCTACTGGGGGCCTGGCCTACAATCCAGGCATGTGCCCTGACTGGGAATTGAACCTGCAACCCTTTGGTTCACAGGCCGGCACTCGATCTACTGAGCCACACTAGCCAGGGCGAGAAACTGAGTTTTTAAAGCATTCGTTTTGTCTTTTATGGTCAGGTCTTTGTGAGGTGTTTTAAATTGGAAAGAAAGGGTGAGTGACATCCTAAGATCACTGCTAACTAATGGAAGATTAAAACTATGACTATTTAAAAATTGCCTGAACTTGCCTGGATTATCCAGCCCTCAAGATTCAATCTATTTCACACCCTCTTAATAAATGCCTGTAGTTTTACATGTCAGTGCAACAGAATAATGTACAATAGTAATATACTTACTGATTATAATATAATGGTAGAAAACACAGTGAGAGGCTTTAGAAAACTGAAACATGAGGGAAATGACTTAAAGATAAACTTCATTACTATACTGTTGAAGAGACTCCTAAAACTGGATGAATGCCAAGTAACAATATGGTAGCTAATATTTTATTTCCATCTTACCACAGAAAAGACTAAAAAAATCTTTGTCCTAATAAAACAAATTTAATCACATAAATTAAGAAACGTTAGAATAATTAAGCCTCAGGATATATGAAAATAACATCTCTATTCTTCATAACTCATGTCAGTATTCTTTACAGGAGATTGGGAAATAAGGAAAAAGAGATCCTCACACCAACCTTTTAGTCAACATTTGTCCCTTTCCAATTTTCAAACATATTGGGCTCGCCAAAAAGTTCGTTTAGTTTTTTCCATACAATGGCTCTAGTAGTGCTTAGCTGTCTTTAACTTCATTCAAAACACTTTTGTTACACTGTATTGTGACCGCTGTCATATCAGCAAAAATTTTTTAAAAAGTTATCAAAATTGGTAAATTTCGTGCAGCCATTTTAATATTGAAAATGGAAGAAGATATGCAACATTTTGAGTGCATTATGCTTTATTATTTCAAGTAGGGTAAACACGCATAAAAAAGATTTGCGCAGTGTACAGAGAAGGTGCTGTGATTGATCAAACATGTCAAAAATGGGTTGTGAAGTTTTTTGGTACTACTAATATTCTGGGCAAATAATTCTTTGCTGTCGGCCTGTCTCATGCATGGAAGATGTTTAGCAGCAGCTCTGGCCTCTACCCACCAGAGACCAATAGCGGGAGATAGCCAACATACTCAAAATATCCAAATCAGTAAAGTTATTGGTGAAAATGAAAAAGTGTCTTTTATTTTATGAAAAAACTAAAAAACTAAATGGACTTCTTGGCCAACCCAAGACACTTAACTTCTCGCTTTTCAGGAGAAAATTCCCAGTAAATTTAATATATGATATTTAGGATCTCAAAAACCTTATGCAAATCAAGAGAGCAAAAACATCCCTGGTCAGTGTGGCTTAGCTGTTTGGAGAGTCATCCCCTAGACCAAAGGGTCGCAGTTTGATTCCTGGTCTGAGAAGGCAAGGAATCCATGTTTCCCTCTCGCATCCATGTTCCTTTCTCTTTCTCTTTGTCTCTCTCTCTCTTTGTGCGTGTGTGCACGTGTGTGTGTCTGTCTGTCTCTCTCTCTAAAAAGCAATGAAAAATGTTCTCTGGTGAGGATTAAAAAGAAAAAAGGAACAAAAGTATGTGGTAATCATTTGCTTTATGACTATTGTTAAGTCAAGAAATAAATAAAAACAATGAATTTCCACGTGTAAATTATTATGAATAACAGCCATGTGTAGCTCATCAAGTAATTCATCTTTTCTATTCAATTTACATGTCTTTTAAAATGACAGTATTGAATAATATCTGGTCATAAACATATTTGGAAATGTATACTTTAATTTTCTGACAGCAAGCAAACTGTGGCTAGGATGAATGTTTCTAAATATAAAACACATTTCTAAAGTGCTTTGAATCTAAGTATTGGAAATACAAATGAAAACAAAACAACTCAAAGTGTAACTGTCTGTGATGAATCGAGGATCTCAGAAAAAATTACTCCACTTCAAAGTGTTAAGCAGAATCGTTTCTTCAGGACACTTAAAAAGAAATCTTTACCATTAGTTGTTTTAGCTATGAGCTTATAAATGGATCTTCAGTAACCATAAAGAGGCTAGAGTCAAGATAACAGTAATGCCTTTAAAAATTTCAGATATGTACTCGAATTATAAAAGACTATGAAAAATATTTACTAGAGTACAAGGAAAAAAAACACCTAAATTCTTCCCACTTTGGTAAATTCCTATGCATTTCTAACAAAATAATGATTGTATACTCTCTTGCACTATAAGCAATTCCCTATTGTAGAAACCTGTCAACATAATTTAATAACTGCATAATAATACACTCTATGCACCAAAATTTAGAAGTAGGCCTTAAGTTCCTCACCCTTCCAAACATCTTGTGCCTGTTTTCATTCTTTATCACTACTTTCAAAAACTTTTATCTTCTCTCTTACTATTATTTCAAAGTCTCCACTTATTGAATAGAAAATATAGTTGAGATGGAGAACTCTCTGTTTGGAAAAATCTGGCTATTTATATATTTTACTGACCTTACTATGACTAAACTTGAATACTGCTTAGTTGAATGGAATCATGTGATCACAACTAAACACAAAGTTCACAGAAGTCCAAAAAAGACTGAATGATTCCATTTATTTACTGTGCCACCTCCCCAAAGTTCCTAAGAGAGTTTTATTCATCACAAACAGGCACCATGCTAAATGTTTTATACACGTTATCTTGAAATCTCATAGAGCCTTAACAAGATAGTTATTATTTCATTTTTCAGGTAAGGTTAGGAAATTTATACATCATTCAATTAGTAAGTGGCTGAGGTTTGACCCCAGTTTTGGTTTTATATTCCTGCTTTTTAAACACTAGAATGAGATACAGGAAACTTATTTCCTATTAATTTAGCATTTCAAAAATTATAGTCATTGCTCTTTCTTAGAGAGAATGAGTCCACAATAAAAGTTAGATAATCCTTTCGGTTGTTTAATTAAAGGCATTATATCTTTCACTCTTAGAACCTGAACAATTTGAACTGCTCTTGCCCAAGTTTAATCATTGTTTGTAAAGGTAAAATAAGTAGCATTAGCCAAGAGTTGCAAAACCAGTGAGTTGGAATTTATTAGTTAATTCTTTTGTTGCTTTAGTCAGTTAATGGCCTTATCACCCTGTTTGCAAGTCTCAGAGAAAGTGTGGGTGTTACTCATGGTACAGATTAAAAGGCTGAGAAGGAGTGGGTCACTTACTCCTTTGAGTTCATGCAACTGGGGCTCTGACATCAGGTCTTCTGACTCAAGAGTGTACCAACTACCACTGCCCTTACATGGGACAACCAGAGTAATAATGAAATAGGACACCTGTTCTCTGTGTGAAGGACTATCCTAGGTATTCCTTAAAGTTTGGTAATCACATTGTTCAATAATTTTATGATGGAAAAAATTAAAATTTTATACTAAAGGAAAATAGGAATTTATACATTTGGGCTATCTCATGTTGACTAACATGGGTGTATAGAGAGAATTTGGCAAATTCCCTTAAAAGCTTATATAAAATGAAAATCTGGCAAGATGAGAGGTTTTGAGGAAGAATCTAATTATTTAAAATGTATTTTACTACATTTGTATTATGGAAAACCTTGAATATGACATAGAATTTCAAATTTATAAAGGCCAAAAGACAGAGGTTTTACATAATTATTCAATCAACTTTAACAAAAAATCTTATTCTCTACACAACTAAGGTTATGGTTAGATCTTAATCCTCTATGCAAAATAAATGGTAGGTATCATTCATGGTAGGTTTTAAGAGTAAAAATTTATTTTATGAACTTCCAAATTTCCAGGCTAATAATGGAAACTAATAACTTGAGGAAGAATCTAATATATATTCTGATGTTCAGTTACTGATAAATATTTCCATTCTCTAACTATTGCCAAGAGCTGAGAGATTTGTTAGCACTGCAGTTAAAACAGGGAAACATTATTACTGAGAACACCATAGTCTAATAGAGAGCAAATGACTGGAACTTACAGGATCTGGATTCAAGCTGTAGTGCATAAGTTGTGGCATATAACACTGAGTCTCAGTTTGTCAGTCATAAAAATGCGGTGGTAATGATGCATTTACCCTTACTGACTTTGGCATCCAGGTGAGATTAATGGCTACCAAAATGCTTTGGTGGCTTGGCAATCTGTCTCATAGACAGGGATGAAACATGTTCACACAAAGACCCATATGTGAAAGTATATATCAACTTTATTCATCATCATCAAAAACTGGAAAAAACCCATGTTCATCAGCTAGTAAACAAATAAATAATTTGTACAGCCACACAATAGAATATTACTCAGCAATACAAAGGAAAGAACTACCTGAAACTCACAATAACTTGGATGAATTTCAAAAGTATTATACTAGATGAAAGAAATCAGCAAGAAACAAAAGGCTACATTCTATAAAATTCTGTTTACATGATAATCTAAAAAAGGTGAAGCTATATGGACAAAAATCAAATCAGTGGTAGCTAGGCACTAGGGCTGTGGAGGTGTGTACTCGTTTTGACTACAAAGGAACAAAGGGGAACTTTTAAAGGAGATGAAAATATTCCCTATTTTGACTGTGGTGACCACATGAGTATATGTTTGTTAAAAATCACAGAACTATATACCAAAAAAGAGCAAATTGTATGTAATTATACCTCAATGAATATGAAAAAATTCATTGTGAAATCAGGGAATACCTTATTTCACCTTTGAAAAACCAGTATGGTACACTGTAGCCCATAAATTACTTATTTTAATAAACCATAGAACAATGTAAAGCACTACATAAGTGCAAGCTGTTATTAAAGAAAGCAATGCAGAAGATAGTTCTTTTAACTCTGGAAATGTATTTCCCTATTTTATTTTTAAGCTAAAACTAAATTTCTCGAAACTAACATACTTTTTTTCTTTTACGAAAAAGCATAAATAATGCTAGTCAAAAATGCAGAATATGCCATGACTGGTGTAGCTCAGTTGGTTGTGCGCATTGTCCTGCAAAGCAAAAGGTCGCAGGTTCGATTCTCCAACAAGGCACATGCCTAGGTTGTAGGTTTGGTCCCCGGCTGGGCATGTACAAGAGGCAACTGATCGATGTTTCTCTCTCACATCGATTTTCCTTTCCCTTTTTCTCCCTTCCTTCCCCTCTCTCTAAAAAAATAAATAAATAAAACTTCATTAAAAAAAGCAGAATACAAAAGTTGGATCTATAATATAGTTGTTAATAATCATTTTAACACAGAATAAAAACCTAGAAAGGACTATATGAAAATATTAAGAGCAATCTGTGTTTGTAAACAGGACTATGAATGATTTACTTTGCTTCTTCTACTTCTATGTATTCTGTGAATTTCTTAATATGAAATATTTTTATAATGGCAACTAAACATTTAATTTATTTGGGTAGTATGACTTAAGATCCAGTTTAATGTTCATACAATTATAAAAAAATACTCAAAACAAAAACTAAGGTTCCTGAAGATTAAATTAAGCCAACTATAAGTAATTCTATCTTTTAAATAAATTATTGGGGTCACATTGGTTCACACAACCATAGAGGTTTCAAGTGTACAACTCAACAAGACATCATCTGCACACTGCATCCTGTCTGTGCCTATCACCCTTATAATGTCTTGATCTAAAAAAAAAAAGAAAAGAAAAGAAAAGAAAAGCCAAAAAGGGCTCATGGACATGGACACCAGCGTGGTGACTGCTGAGGGGACAGGGGGTATAAGGGGACTAAATGGTAATGGAAAAAAAAACCAATAAAGATCAAAACATAAATAAATAAAATAAAATAAAAAATAAAAAATTTTTTAAAAGCCCCAAGAATGTAAGCACAAAACTAATTAAGTAAATGCATATTGCATAAGCATGAGCAATCAACAAAGCATTACATTGTACCTATGCTGATATTACTTGCACAACCTTTTCTTAGATCAAATGGGTATTTAAAAATAAATATATAAAACAAAACATCCTCAAACAATTACCCTTTATTCAAAAGAATAAGCATAATTATATTATGTTAGGTTACAACAAATCTATTTTGACAAATACTCTTTAAGGAGGACATCAGACAAACTTTCAAACCCAGAAAGAAATATCGTAGTGAAACTTATTATCATGTTGGTTTTCATAAATTCCAACTGATTGCTAAACTTCTGACTTGAAAATATTATCAACTTAAATGAAGCACTTGAGAAGAGTAGTCTCTTTTGGCTAAATAAATCAGCATACAAGTTCAAGTATACACGAACTACCAAAATATGTCAAATGTCACCCATTTCTTACATAAACCTACTATTAAAATTTTAATCCTATTTACTTTAAAAATTCCCCAACAAATTTCTTTAAAAGAATCCTGCGGGAGTAAGTTGGGGGTAGGTATAGATCAGACTGGACTGGCCATTTGTCTATCACTGTTGAAACTGACTGATAGGTTAATGGGGAATTATTTTATTATTTATTCTTTCTACTTTATATTTGAAAATTTCCATGTTTCCCCATGAAGTCCTCATTTTTGTTTTAATATAATAATTCTATAAGTGAAACAGCCAACAAAAATAAATTTTAGTATTCACTTACAAATTTTAGTAGCTATTCTAACTGCATTAAACACTAAAAATTAGAATTATTAATAAGAAACTACTGTGAAAACCCAACTTATTTCAGAAAATATAAGATCTGATTAATAGTTAAATTAATTTTAGAATAAAAAAGTAGAATGTCAATTTAGTACATAAAAGTGCTAAATAAATATCCAGATAACTAGTAAAGTGCTAAACCTAAAGTTGAATATTTTCATGAAATATGCTTATATTACCCTAAATATGACCATAAATATTAGCCCAAAGTACACACAAGTTAATAAAAGTTTTTTAAGTTCATTATACAAAATGGGTCTTGAGACTTCTTGGGTAAAAGCATAATACTGATCCACATTTTAAGTGTTCTTTTCACACAGCAAAAGAAAAAAACTAGAAAGATCTTGTTAAAAGCAAAATCCTATATTACCATTTTTTCCCTGAAATAGGACAGCTAAACCACTCATCATATGAGCAAGGAAATACACCAAAATGACAATTTTACTTTCTTGATGTTTAAAGTTAGATTTCTTTCCCATCAGAAGCACAAAATAAATATTTATATAGGAACCACCCTTATTTGTAGCAACTTGAAGGAGTGTCAGGAATGACTGTGCTGCTGTGTGGTCATGCTGGTAAAAATTATTTACATAACTATGAGCTTCCAGGGAATTTTTTTTTTATATTTAGTTATTTCAAGAGTTGCAGAGCGCTCAATATAAACAAATGTTCTAAATTATCCTCATAGTACATCATTTCAACACTACAGATGTTGTTCAAACCAAACCAAAATAACAAAAAGAAAATTAAATTCCCTCTAAGAGGAAAGTAATATCTTTCTTTAAACTTTTATAGCATTGCCTTTCTTAAAGTACTTGTCCCTGACATTCAATTCTGTACATGTTCTTTTTCTGTAAGTTTAAGGAGAAAAGCTATTATTGTCATCTAAAATGTCAATGTGTCTTACTTTGTTGAATATGGAAGCAGAATTTTGATAACTTACTATGTGCAATGGAAGGCAAAGCCCCAGCAATTCTTAACATTTCAGAACATCAAACACTTTGAGAGCCTCCTGAAAGCTATGGACTTTTTTCCTTTTTTATATTGTACATATGCGATTTTGATTATAATTTTAAGGATGCCATATGGTTTTATGCATTCCAAGGACCCCACTTAATAATTCCTGGCACGTAAAACACAAACAGCCAATTAGTTCTTCAACTGAAGAAAACAGAAATAAAAGAGGGTATTAAAGTTCAAATTTCTATCAGACCAGGTTAAGCTATCCTCCACACTAGAGCAAAAAGACAAGAACCAAGGATCTACTGTCCACCCGCCCATTCCAACCGCAGCAAGAAAACCAGCCAATCAAAACAAACAACCCAAAAACTTCTCTTAAGAAAAATGATCAGCCTCAGAGCAGATATACATTCCAGCATCAGGACTTCCTTGCTCAAGTGAAACCCTCCCGTCTGTGAATGTCAGCCCTATCCACATATATAGTCACACAACCATGCTTTGAATAACTCATTCTTAACCAAAATGGGCAACTAAGTAATACTAACACTATACATTTGAGGAAGGCCTGCCACACGAGAGACATAAATTAAAAGGAAAAATAATCTTGAAAGAAAGACATATACAGGTAACAGAATACACTTTCAGTAAGTATCCTCAGGAATATGTAAGAAAATAGTGTATTCAAAAACAAGTGAGAGTGTTAACATAAAAAATTAACAAGCAGAAAATAGTGCTCCTAAAAACTTAAAAGTTATTGCTAAAATTTAAAAATTCGATACAAAGAGTTCAAAGGTAAAGTCAAGCAAATCTTCCAGAAAGCATAAGAAGATAAAAAAAGATTTAAAGTTTATATCACTATATAGAAGCAAAGAACAATCTGAAAATGAAATTAAGAAAACAATTCCATTTATAATAATACCAAAAAGGATAAAATACCTACGAATTAATGTAACAAAAGAAGTGTAAGACCTGTACACTGAAAACTACAGAATACTGTTGAAAAAAATAAGATCTAAATAAAAGGAAAGCTATTTCATGGTTGTGAATCAACAGAGTTAATACTTTGAAGATAACAGTACTTCCCAAATTGATCTGATTCAATGCAATCCCAATCAAAATCCTAGTTGCCAATATCAAAGGCACAATCCATGAAAGAAAAAACAGATAAACTGGATTTCATCAAAATGAAAAACTTCTGTTCTGCAAAAGACAATTAAGAGATGTGAAGACAAGCCACAGACTAGGAGAAAATATTTGCAAAAGTGTATCTGATAAAGGACTGTTATCATATATATATATATATATATATATATATATATAAACTCTTGAAACTCAACAGTAAGAAAATAAACAACTTAATTTAAAAATGGGTTAAAGATATAAACAGACACCTCATCAAAGATGATATATGGATGGCAAATAAAGCATATAGGAAAAAATGCTCAATTTCAAGCTATTAGGGAATTGAAAATTAACACAATGACATACTAATATATACCTATTAAAATGGTTAAAATTCAGGAGATGCAACATGGCAAGGAGTAAATGGAAGCTACATTAACCTCTTCCCAGGACCAATCTGGAATTATGACTAAGTTATAGAGGAATCATCCTGAATAACCAATTTAATACAAGCTAGAGAGAAGCCATATAGCCACAGACCGACAAAAGAAACCACTTCACTACGAGATTGGTAGGGAGTGCAGAGGAGGTGTGACAGTGCTGACTGGGCTCCCATGGGCAGTAGCTAAAGTTCTGGAGGGATACATCAGTGGCAGAGGGGTTCTTCTTGAGAAGTGTGGGATCTAACCCCCAAGCTGGGCTCCCCAGCCCACAGCACCAGAGCTGAAAAGGAATCCAGGGAACAGCCAACTGTGAAAGGCAGCAGGGTTTCTGTCTGCAAGCGAGAGATGGTTGAGGTGTAGAGAGACTCTTAAAGGGCCAAGACAGCAAGTTTTGGTTGCAGTCACTCACCCTGGGCTCGGGCAGAGGGAGGACAGAGTGGACTAGAGACACTTAAGGAAGAGTCTGGGGTTAATGGCTCTGGGGAGAGAACTAAAGGAAAAGCGACCAGGATCCCTGTGGTGAGTCATTCCCCATACTATAGGAGCCATTTTTCTGAGACAGACGACTCTTTTGTGAATGTCGTCAACTTGAAGGGGAAGAACTAGCCCCACAGGCAGGAACTGCTCTGACCAACCCTGTGAAGCTTAAGCCCAGCTGCTAACAGCTTGACTAGTTTAACAGGTGATCAGGCCTAACGGTTGATTAGATTAACAACGAAGGCAGAAAATACAAAGAGGCAGCCAAAATGGGAAGACAAAGAAACAGACCCCAAATGAAAGAATGAGAAAATTCTCCAGAAGAATGAGATGAAATGGAGGCAAGTGATTTATCAGAGTTTACAGTAAGGATTATAAGGATGCTCAACAGCATAAGACACAGAAACCATAAAAAAGGACCAGTCAGAAATAAAGAATGCTATATCCGAAATAAATAGTACATTGGAAGGAATAAATAGTAGGTTAGATGAAGCAGAGGATCAAATCAGTGATTTGGAAGACAAGGGAGAAAATAAACACCCAAGCCAAATGGCAAAAAGAAAAAAGAATTTTAAAAATGAGGAGAGTTTAAGAAACGTTTTGGACAATGTGCAGCATAACAATACCTACATCATGGGAACACCAGAAGGAAAAGAGTGTGAGCAAGGGATCAAGAACCTATTTGAATAAATTATTATAGAAAACTTCCCTAATATGGTGAAGTCACACAAGTCCAGGAAGCTCAGAGAGACCCAAACAAGTTGGACCCAAAAAGGTCTACATCAAGACTCATCATTATGAAAATGATAAGGTTTAAAGACAAAGGGAGAATCCTAAAGGCAGCAAAAGAAAAGCAGGTAGTTACATACAAGGAAGCAGTAATTAAGACTGCCATCTGATTACTCAATAGAAACATTTCAGGCCAGAAGAGAGTGGCATCAAATATTCAAGGTGATGAAAATCAAGGACCTACAACAAAGACTACTTTACCCAGCAAGGTTACCATTTAAAATTGAAGGAGAGATCAGTAAGATGGTGGAGGAGTGAATGGAACTCACACTGACGTCCTCCCAGGACCAATCTGAAATTACAACTAAATTGTGGAGAAATCACCTGGAACAAACAACTGAACAGCAGTGAGAAAGAAGCCTTATAACCTCGTACAGAGAGAAGAATCAGCTTCAGCACAACCTGACTGGTAATGAGTGCAGGGGAGACTCGAGAAGCTGGCTCAGCACCCACAGGCAACAGTGCTGGAGGATTATCTAAGTAGCCAGTTGGCTCCCCCTGAGAAGACCGGGGTCTAAACCCTAAGCTGGGATCCCGAGCCTAGAACAGCAGAGCCCAAAAAGTACACAGATAACAAGCAGTGAAAAGTGGCATGGATGCTCTCTGCCAGAGATGGGTGGCTGGAAACGCAGAGAGTCATTTAAAGGGCCAACACAGAAATGCTCATTTGCAGCCACTTACCCTGGGCTCTGGCAAAGGTGGTGGGAGAGTGGTCTAGAGATGCCCGAGGAGAGACTGGGGATGGAGGCTTCAGGGAGAGAACTGAGAGACCGGTCACCGGGATCCCGGTGCTGAGTCATCCCCCATGCAGCAGAAGCCATCCTCTTCAGGCAGACCACTCCCCTCCCAGCAGCAGCCTGAGGGGAAACAATAGCCCCAGCCCTAGAAGGGATTCTGCCCCGCCCTATGGTGCTTAAGACTGATGCCCAAGTGCAGAGAGACTAGATTAACAACTGAAGGAGACAGCCACAAAGAGCAGATCCCTGGGAGTCTTGAAATAGCTGCCTAAGGTCAGAGGGGTTCAACATCTGACATCAGAAGAGGCAGAACCAGAAAGAAAAAAACAGCGATAAATACTAGAGGCTATGGAGATGAAATCCACTATGGTGGTCTCCATGATTTGCGATATTTTCTTTACTACATAGCTTTTTAACATTCGTTTCTTCTCCAATTAGTTTGTGCACATTAAGTCACTAGATTTTATACTATAGTTTATTTCTCTTTCTTATAATAGTCTTAATCTCTTTACAGCTGGATTAATACTGGTTCATTTGCTGCTGATAGTGGGATTGAAGTGTGCAGTTATTTTTGCGATTGTGAGTTTATTTCCTGGGCTTTGAGGTTTTGTTCTGGCAGGACCTGCACAACAACATAGGAGACGTGGTGGGTAGAGTGACCTTCTGTCCACCAGCTGGTGGGAAAGACCTGCTAAAGAATGACCCAACAACAATCAAACCTAGTTACTTCCAGAAAGCCAACATAAACGTCATTAAAGGCATCTCAAGAGCATTAAGTTCAGGAGATCAACAAAATATAATCTCCCAAAATTTAGGAATCAGAAAGCCTGAACAGGCTGATAACAGCTGGTGAAACTGAAGCAGTAATCAAAAACCTCCCATCACACAAAAGCTCTGGACCAGGTGGCTTCACAGGAGAATTTTATAAAACATTTGAGGAAGAGCTAACCCCTGTCTTCTCAGATTATTCAAAAAAATCCAAGAAGAAGAAAGTCTACCAAACTCTTTTTATGAGGCCAGAATCATCATAATCCCAAAACCAGATAAAGACACAACAAAGAAAGAAAACTACAGGCCAGTATCGCTGATGAACATAGACACTAAAATCCTCAACAAAATATTGGCAATCCACATCCAGCAACACGATAAAAGGTCCTACGCCACGATCAAGTGGGATTCATCCCAGGGGCGCAAGGACGATACAATATTCGCAAATCAGTAAACGTAATACATCATGTAAACAAAAGGAAAGACAAAAATCACATGATTATATCAATAGATGTGGAAAAAGCATTTGAGAAGGTACAGTACGCATTTATGATAAAAACACTCAGCAAAGTGGGAGTGGGGGAGCATACCTCAACATAATAAAGGCCATATACAAGAAACCTACAGCCAGCATCATACTCAACAGGCAAAAACTAAAAGCTTTCCCACTAAGATCAGGAGCAAGACAGCGTGTCCGCTTTCACCACTTCTATTCAACACAGTATTGGAAGTCCTAGCCACAACAATCAGACAAGAAAAGAAATAAAAGGCATCCAAATTGGAAAGGTGGAAGTAAAACTGTCATTGTTTGCAGATGACATGACAGTGTACATAGAAAACCCGATAGACTCCACCAACACACTGCTCAACCTAGTAAGTGTATTTGGCAAAGCAGCAGGATACAAAGTCAATATTCGGAAGTCAAAGGCATTTTTGTACA
>PVJD01016902.1:0-19339 GCA_004026545.1 Mormoops blainvillei
TTTCATGTTATCTTTATCAGTTTCTCCTTGCATTTCTATTAGTTTTATTTTGTATATTTTGAAGTTGTCATTCGATGCTAGGGTTTTTTTCATGGACTGTACTTTTAATCACCATGAATCAGTCCCATTCTCCTTTTCATGCCTTTTGACCATAAATTCCATTTTATCTTCTATTAATACACTAATACTAGTATTTAAATTTAATTTTAAAATTTTGAATAGTGTTATATTTCCATATTTCAACCTTGAAAAGGAAGAAAACATAGTCAGAGAAGTTGCCTTTCAGTCTGGTTTCCCTCCCTCCAGAACTTCCCTCCCCAGACCCCAGTGTTATCAGTGTATTAAACATACACCTGAATTTGGGGAGGTGTGGGGGCGCTGGCTCACATACTTGACCTGCTATCTCGATTCAGCCTTCGTAGGCGCCTGTGGTGGGAATGCAGTGCAGAGATGCAAATTCTCACCTTCAACCCCAAGACAGGTTCTTGTGATCTCCCCTCCTCAGATCTTGTGGCCTACAGAAGCCCCTTCGTATTTGCGGGCCACTGTTTTCTAGCTCGTTGGGTAGAGGGGAGGAAGTGGTGGATGTGGAAGTGCTGACATAGGTTTGAGCCTTGACCTAACCCAGCCTGAAGAAGTTTTCAGGTGGCAGTCCTTGAAATGCCCACACAGGAGACTTTCTGGCATTTCAAGGCTCTGGGACTCGATCAATTAATTGATTAATCAACTGCCAGTTTTCAATGAAACTATCTTAATGTGGTTAACCATTGCAGACACAAGCCAGTTCCTACCCCTGGGAAGCTTAAAATTTAGATGGAGTTGAAATATTTATGAAACAACTAACAACATAAAACACATAAAATCAGGTGTATATCTCAGGGCCATCTTCTTGGTCTTAGAAAAGTGCTGTTGGGATAGCTTACAGGTTAGATAGATAAAATATAGTTATAGATATATTCTATATATTATATAGAGTTATAGAACTCACGTGTGTGTGTGTGTGTGTGTATATATATATATATATATATAGTTACCTACATATCACAGAACTCCAATTATTTTTTATGTATAATATTCAGATTGCCTTTTGCCTGTATATATTTCAATATTTATTAATACCTGGAAAGCACAGTTATTTTAATAAAGAACATTTACGTAACGGAATTAGCACTTTATATATGTAGTAGAATTGCTATTTTTAAATGGGGTCTTTCTGTCTTTAAACGGAGCATTCTTTCCTGCTGTCTGTTCCTATGCAAAGAGCACTTGGAAAACCGCCCCGTGATGTAAACAGGAATTGCACCCAGGGCAGGAATTATGTTAAGCGGCCACATACAGCTGCCGAATGCTTATTTGTACCACAGATGGAGAATGAACTCCTCCGTCTTTCATTTACCACTTTCTTCTTTCTTTCCGCCGTCCTCCATCTTGTCGCGTCTTTTCTTTCTCTCTCTCCCGCTCCCCTTCCGTTTTCGCTCCGCAATTCTCCCTGCAGGTCCGATGAAGTTATTCCCAGCAAACACGCGGAACCGGCCCTCCTCCGCGGGCCTCCCTCCTGAGAAATTAGGTGGTCGCGTCAATGCCCCCATGCCTATTTTTACTCCTGTGTTTGTCAGGTGTCTGACGTCCTCTATCAGTCTCTCCAAAGGCCCATTGTCCAGCACTTCAAGAAAAATGTTGTTATATTGACTGTTAGTGCGTCAGCCCGGCTCTCTCCGGAGGAACTCTTGGATGAAATTAGATAATTTCCATTAAGAGACTGTGCATTATTAGTCCCTGGTGCCAAACTGAAGAATAAGCCAAGATGACTATTTCTGGCCTGGCTCACCTCAGGAAGGAACCTTCTCGACTTTAATGGGATTTTGCTATTGTTGGTTGCCTTCTGTTTGACACCAGGCCAGCCCAGGGTTGGAAATTGTTTAGAAAGCTGCATGAAATATAATAGAACCCCAGCCATTTGCTGAGGCACATTCCTGCACAATGTTTATTTTGAAGAAGGGGAAAAAAATATATTGTCCTTGGCAGACAACAATTAAAAAAAAAAAAAGGGCAGTAACTTGAATCTTTGACCATATGCTTCTTGTTACCAGTTGTGTTTAAAAACTCCCTGTTGGTATCAGAGAATTTCACACTGAAGTGATAAATCTCTTGTAATATTTATAAGCATCTTCATTACAAGAAGATATTTAACGTCGCTGCTGTCTTCAAGGCCGAGGCTGCTTGGAACGGGTGGGTGCTGACGAGGGCATCTGAAGGGGTATCCCAGGCTCACCTTGGTCCCAGTCTGGGCCCAGGCGTCAAGTCCACAAAAATTTCTCTACCCTGCTGTCTAGTTAAATCCTTTCTCACGCAGCTGTAGGAATTGAGGCTTTGTGAGTTGGTTGTGTTCTTTTTTTTTTTTTTTAAGATTTTATTTTCATTCATTTTTCGAAAGAGGGGAAGGAAGGGAGAAAAAACATCAGCCACCCTAAGCAGGGCCTGAACCCGCAACCCAGGCATATGCCCGGACCGGGAATCAAACCGGCAACCTTTCGGTTTGCAGGACAACCCCCAACCAACTGAGCCACCCTGATCGCGGCAGCTGGCTGTGTTCCGAGCAGAGGTAATCTTTCAAGCAGTGGAGGATGGTAGGAATAAGCTTCTCTTCAGTCTCGTGGGCATCTTAAAGACCAGCGTTTGATCAGAATGGTGGGGCTTTTGTTTGCTTGTTTATTTGTGTTTTGGGGGTTTTATTTAGTAAAAGCTGGTCCCCCATCAAAGTTGTCTCTACTTTGACAGTACTACTGTATGAACTGTCTAAGGATATGGAAAGGTTGGACATCTTTAAGTGAGGCCGAACTCCCTAAATTGCTTTTGTAACAATTTGCTTAGTATTACAGGCTTAGCCTTCTTTTATTGTGCAATAAAATTTTGGGCTAAGTGTATACACGTGAAAATGGTGAACTGACCCCAACCAAACCAAAAAACACCTTGAGGGTGGGACGCCAAAAGACAACCCTTGAAAAAGCCATCAAATTCCGCTTCTAAGAGTTGCTTGGTTGAAAGAAAACGCAGTTTCCAAAGAGCGTTTGAAGATAAAAATCCTCCAGCCGAGAAGATGATTCCATCCATGAACATTTGGATGTCCTCAGACACGTTGCTTCCTTTCAATTATTTGGCATTAACCTTGGCCCTTCCCTCTGTAGCTCTTTCAATAAATAATATGAACAACTAAGTCTCGACTGTCAACAACAATGGGGGAGAGAGGAAGCGGAGATAATTAAAAGATAATCTCCAAAGCTAATCACCAAATCAACTTTAGACATAAATGTCATCCTTTTCTCACGAAATCTTTCACCAGAAATGCTGACCCATGGCCCAAAGTGCCCAATGGGCAGCCAATGAGCCTTGCAAAAGAGGGAATGGAGACACACAATTTTATGTGCACGCAACTCATACACAAACTCTGCCCCGGCCCCGCCTACGTGATGGGGTCCTATTTGAGCCCGAAGGGGGCCAACACCTCCACAGGCATTGGGAATGAGTTCCACGTGGCAGGTAGAATCCTAGGATGGCCCCGAAATTCCACTCCTCAGGTATACATGTCCTATATGACCCCCGCTGTACGGCAGAGATGAAGGGATTTAGCCAATGCAATTGAGAGATCGCAAATCAGTTAACTTCGAGTTAATCCAAAGGGAGGTTCTCCTGAGTGGATCTTACTTAATCAAGTGGAAGACCTTACAAGGAGGACTAGGTGTTTGCTCCGGAGAGAGACACCCTCCTATTGCCCTTGCAGAAGCCAACACATGGTGTGAGCCATCTGTGGAGAGAGGAAGCATCTCCGAATTGAGAGGCCTGACAACCGCAAGGAACCCAATTCTGCCGACAAGCTGAGTGAGCGTGGAAGCAAAACCTAAGCTCCCAGTGGGAACCCTGCAGGCCAACATCTGACTGTAGCCCGTGAGACCCTGGGCAGAGGACCCGGCTAGGCTGTGTCCGAACTCCCGACACACGGAAACTGTGAGACAGCAATGGGGATTGTTTTAAGCCACTAAAACTGTGTGGTCATTTGTTACACAGCAAAAGATGACTAGGATAACTGCCGAATGGACAGCTTGACCAGTTCTAAAGTGACAGACGCTCTCTCTGAAGCCTGCTATAGATGCAGGTCTACAGGTGAGAGCTCCCCTATGGGGACATACTACAGTGGGCTGGAAGACTTTTCAGGGTCTATACCTGAGACCCCGCAGCTGACTTCAGCTGGGCATGACTGCCCTTCCTGGAGTTTCTGAGGCCCTGAGGGGCCATTGGCCTTTCACTTTTTGAGGCAGCATCGTGGAGAGTGGGAGGAAATGACACATCTTGAGAGCACACTTGCCGGGTTTTGAATGCCCCTTTTGATATTCATTAGCCATGTCCCTCTGTCAAGTCATTTAATCCCTTTGAGTCTCAGATTTGTAAAATGGGAATGAAAATGCAATTTTCAGAGTTATCATGAGAAGTAAATGAATTATCTGTGCGTACCACCTGGCCCAGAGACTGGATTACACTAAATACACTAACTGTGTTCATTTTCTTCAAGACTCAGCCCACATTATCTCGACTCCCAGCTTCCATTCCAACGCTGCTCCTCGCTGAGCAGTCACTGAACTTCTCTCTGCTTCCATCTTTATTAGGAGTAAAAAGGAAAACAGCATTGGCACCCACTGTACACTGTTACTGTCAGGATTCAATAAAACCGTCCAAGTAAAGCATTTATCACTTGCATGGCACATAATAACATTAGTTTGTGTTATCATCACTCCCCTCCCAATTCCCGAACTGGAATCCGTCATCCCCTTTTCCGTGGGCTCAGGAACTTTGATTGGATTTCTAAGATGACACTTCTCATGTTCTCAAATACCTGTACGAACAAGAAGTTACATGCATCTCCCTCTCTCCCATTGCATCCTTGGCGTCTGAGGGCAGAAGCCATGACTAATTCATTTCTGCAACCCACCAAGGCTTTGTCCGTGACCTTCCACATAATAAATGATCAAGAAGTACTGACTTGACTGAATTGTAATTGACTTGAACAGAACCACTCTTGGGAGCTAATTATGGAACCCCAAGACAGTATTGACCTTATCGGGTCCTTCCTTCTTGGTAGATCAAGTCAGCCAAGATCCGCATTGTCTCTGGCCTTGGTTGAAAGATGCCTACCTTTGGAGCTAGCCGTCCTAGTCACCCATCAAGCAACTGAATGTTGATTTTTCTGGGAACACATATATCTGTCCAACCAAGAGGCAGAAGGCAGATTCCTGCCCTCAGAAAGCATCACGGTATCCTAGGAAACACTACCCCGTAGACCGGGAACATCTTTTCACTCATTACCCCTCCCTCCCTGCTCAAGTTCTGCTCACACCTTCGCATCTAAACTCAGGAGAAACTCTAAGAACAGCTGCTCCCCATCCTCAGCCACATGACCCCCACCTAGTCAAGGCCCATTACAGAGTCACCTCCCAGCCCTGCCTCTAATGCAGGGATATTGATGATGACCTGCCTGGCGGGGCGACGGTAAGAAATAACTCATTAAAAAGGCTGCGGGGTGCGAGGGAAGGGCCAGAGGAGAGGGCCAGCCTGCCTTCCCGGCACCCCATTCATTTTCCGGGGAAAACAGCTCTGGATCCCAGCTCTAAAAAGGATGCCGAAGATAAAGCACGCCTGCGCCTTGCCTGGGGCCATTTGTTTTCAATGAGGACCCGAGCTCCTTTCACAGCACATTTGTCATCCGTTCTTTTATTCAGGCTGGGTCATTTTCATTGTCTTCTGCTCAGAAATGCTTGATAAGAATCTAGCTGAGGGCGTGAGGAAAATCCGCTGTTCAACAAAGGAACCTGCCATTGTGTCCCTGGCACTTCAAAGCTCACACAATATCTTATTTTTATTATTTCTTCTTCCCTCCCCACCCCACCCCCACCAAAAACTATGAACAATGTGTTTTGCATCCTAGACTGTC
The DNA here is from genome assembly GCA_004026545.1 of Mormoops blainvillei. NCBI lineage: Eukaryota > Metazoa > Chordata > Mammalia > Chiroptera > Mormoopidae > Mormoops > Mormoops blainvillei. The sequence continues at coordinate 5,981 of PVJD01016902.1, forward strand.
TGTGGGAAAGTGTATTTCTCATTAGTTGGATCCTAACTAATTGGAGATGCTGACAACTGGCAAAAAAGATAGAGTTGTTCGGGCTCAGATTTGTAAAAATGCTTGAAATTCCTTTTTCTTCTAAATAGTGTACAATAGCACTGATTAGGCCTCACTGCAGGCAGAGCAGAAAGCCAGGGACAGGATGTTACAAGGAGATTATTCCAGAGTTAACATCAGCACATCTTTGTTTAATTGTGAGTTCAGTAGAACTGAGTGCTGTGATAGGTGTGAGGAGAGTGGAAGGAGCCTACGTTCTCACAAAGGTCCTGGCTTGTCTACCAGACCCTCTTGCGAAAGACAGTAACAAGGGCCCCCCGAATGGGATGGACGATGAGTGCCAAGTTCAAGTGGATTTTAGACTCGAATCTCACAACTCTACACACCATTCTTAACAGTGCGTGGGGTAGTTTAACAGAACCGGTTAATCTGACAAAACTGATAATACATTGCAGACATCATGAATTACAAGGGAATCCTGCAAGTGTCAAGGAAGTGTAACTCGAGGGAAGATGATAAAATGACTTCCTGCGATCCATTCCCAGAAGCAGAAAAGGGCAAACTCAGAAAAAAGGTGGCCATTCTGGCCTTTCTTCTTCTCCAGCATTCACAGAGCTTAGATCCCCTCTGGCTAGGTGTGAGCCCGGAGGTAGCCGCGTCCCTACCTGTCACCCTGCGTGGGCCTGGGCACCTCCCCGAGACTTCTTCTCTAGCTTGCATCACAGACTCGGACCCTGAAGGCACTGAATTCTCGGCCTGGACATTCACAGGAGTGGAGATGCGTGGGGAGCTTCAGGGGGACCTGGGAAAACGGGGGAAGGATTTCCGGAGTTCAAAAGGCGTCTAGAAGTGCAGCGTGGTAGGGGTGGGGAAGAGGCAAGGTGGAGAGGGAGGCCAGCCTGGGGGAGAAGAGACCCTTACTGATACCTAAATTGGCTTCACCAAGGTGATCGTTGCTCCCGGAGGAAGGAGAGTTTCAGCCGACCCAGCTTTTCCTATAGGACTTCAGGTGGTGGAATGAACTGCCTGTTCACTGGGGTCCGCCCAGGAGAACCAAGGAATGGAAACTGGTTCCGGAGATTCATTCCCACCCTCCACAGGTGAAGAAGCTGAGGCTCAGAGAAGGAAAGGGCCTTGGCCGAAGTCACACAGCAAGGTCAGGAGCAAGGTCAACTGCTTCTCTCTTTTGCTTATTATTACACCAGAGAAATAGAGAGAATGAGGGAGAAAAGGCAGATGTCGGGAGACGATATGGAATTTGGAACACGTGCTCGGCTTTTAGAGTAATCAGAACTTTGAGATCAGGGTGGTTCTTCTATTTTTCTAAGAAAGAAATGTGTTTTTATAATCCTACTTCATGGCTGGTGGGAAAAAAGCTGTTCAAGTCCCTAAGGACTGTTAGGAAACCCTCCATTACATTCTAGGCTTCAGATCTGAGTCATAATAACTATAATAAACTCTGCGAGTGTTTTTTTTTTCTTAGGGTTTCTTTTTTGGCCAGTCGCGTAAGGGGTCTGGAAGGGGCGGCAAAAAGGCATAAGCAAGGCTTCCAAGCATAATGAGAAAATGCACAGACTGGGATGGTTTCACTGCAAGCATAGCCTCTCTGTGCCCAGCTAGGAAACCATATTTGCATTCTTCCAGAGGAAGGAGGTGTTGGGGTCTGTAGGATTGGGCTGGGGTAGGAATAGGTAGGAGTGTGTGTTCGCTTTTCCCCACTTCCAACCCCAGCCACCAGCACCCCCTTCCCTGGGCTGGGGCGCTACCCTTCAGGGCCTGGGTGAAATGTCACCCTGACACCCTGCACTTCCCCTTCATAGCACACATCACTCTTGCAAATACAGGTATCCCCCACTTTTTGAAAGTTTGTATTATGCCTTTAAAAAAATAATAAATTCTGGTCTTTTTAAAAAAGGTTTTATTTATTTTATTATTTTTAGACAGAGAGGAAGGGAGGGAGAAAGAGAGGGAGAGAAACATCAATGTGTGGTTACCTCTCATGTGCCCCCCACTGGGGACCTGGCCTGCAACCCAGGCATGTGCCCCGACTAAGGAATCGAACCGGTGACCCTTTGTTTCGCAGGCCAACGCTCAATCCACCAAGCCACAACAGCTAAGGCACATTATGCCTTTTTTTTAAATCCTTGCCTGAGAATATATTTATAGACTTGAGAGAGAGAGACATCAATGTGAGAGAAAAACATTGATCAGCTGTCTCCCGTACATGCCGTGACTGGGGATCGAACCCACAACCTAGGCACGTGCCCTGACCAGGAATCAAAACTACAACCTTTTGGTGAATGGGATGACACTCCAGCCAAAGGAGCCACCTAGCCAGGGCTACGTTTGGTTTTTGTTTTTTAATTAAACAACTTCTAATTAAAGTACACTTGGCATATAACATTACATTCATTGAGGGTGTACCACACCATCCTTCGACATTGATATACCTTACGACGTGAGCTTCACAAGCCGCGTCGTAACCATCTCTCCTTCACTTTCACGAAAGCCCTACACAAACCTGTGTTCGGTCGCCGTAAGACATCTGAAGAAGATTTTCACTTTGACGAATAAAGGCAGAAAGTGAAAATAGTGTTCGGTGCTTGTTTTGCACGGGCCATGAGAGGGGCGGTGGGTGCCCCGAGCAGCGAGATTGCACCTGTGTTTAACACCCATACCGGCCGAGCCTCACGTGCACCTGAGGTGCCATCATTGCCCTGAGGCCCATGGTGTGTCATCATCATCATCCCTGTTTCATGGGTGTCTGGAAAAAGGCCCTGGAAGGTTAGGAATCCTGCTCCCAGTCACAGAACCAGAGCCAGGAGCAGACGGGCTGGTTTCCCCGTCGCCCCCCACCCAGTGCCTCCTCGCCTAGCTCTGCGGTCCCAAGTCTCTCCAAAGGAACTGGCCGTCGTTGACGCTGGAACCTGGACATTCGAGTGGGGCCAGTCCCATCATAATCGCATACGTGCTGACCTTTCCGTAGGCCAACAACACTGTTACTAAATTCTCTTCTGTGACCCCAACATTCAGCCTCTCCAGTGGATGGCGATGCTGGGCACGTGGCCCGGGCTCCTGGTACCAGTAGAGGTGGGGGCTCGTGGAAAGCTGACCACTGGAAGTTCACTGCCAACGGGAGGGTGCAGGGCCAGGAGCCCGAGCCAGGCCTGGTTTTCAAAACCAGCCTCCAGGCTGTTGTCCCCAGAGGAGACGACCTCAGGGGAGGCTCAGTCCTGAGCACCAAACAAAGGGGCTATAAGGGAGGAAGCCAATGAAGCGGCTTATCTCATTTATTTATTTTTCCTCCCCCTGTTTCTGCTTATGCTCCTGCAACCCCAGGCCCCTGCCTCTGGCCACTATCTGGCTCCTAACCTCCCACATTAGCATGTCAGCCCCTCTCTGGTCCCCGTAATCTCTGCTCCAGGCTTGGCTGAGGGCTGCATTCAGCACGCACAGGATTTCCGTGGGTGACAACTGCAGAGCCCGGTCACTCCCTGGCTGTCCCTCCTCCCCTTTGGGGTGTCTGTTTATAGCAAGTGAGGATTTCGAGGATTTCAAACTTCCCTAAGCCCTCACTGTCCTTAGGTGTCTCACCTACACCCACCGCTGACCTGACTGCTGACCCAGCCTCTTGGTATGCAAGCAACACCTCAGTCTCATGTTGCCCACCCCCCTCCCTGGTCTTTTAAGTGCACAGTTTCTCCAAATGGAGAGATGAGAGATAAGGTCCCAGGGCTAATTTTCCAAGGTGGGTCACTCCCTCGACAACCTCTAGTCTAAGGATTGCAGGGAGGGACCTCCAGAGACCACCAGTCCGGGCCTCCTTGGCAAGCCTTGTCGATCGAGGTCCACAGGAAGGGGACACGGTGTCCATCGTCCCCTGGTCGCCATCCTCACAGCACGTGCACCGGCCCCACTGCATTCATGAACTACAGGACTGCTAGCGTGACACTCAGAAATGTATCTGCCTCACAGATGATTGTTTTGTTTTGTTTTGAACTTTGTGGTGATTCGGAGTGCATGTTCAGGAAAGTACATGAAACACAAGCTCCATAACTTTCACAAAGTGGATGCATAGAGGTAATCAGCGCAAACCCAGAGCCTTTTCTTCTTTAAAAAAAAAAAAACTCCTCCCCTGAGGATGCACTCATCGATTCCGGAGAGAGAGGGAGGGAGAGAAGGGAAACACAGAATCATCAACCTGCTGTTTCTCGCACGCGGTCCAACCGAGATCAAACCTACAACCTGGGCCTGTGCCCTGACGGGGATCAAACCCGCAAACTTTCGGATTATGGGATGACACTCCGACCACCTGAGCCACAGCAGCCCGGGCTGGAAGCCCTTGCTTATGTCCCAGCCGGCCACTGCCCCCTCGTCCCAACCCTGGCCACCCCGGAGCCACTGTCCTGACTCCGTCCTCACCAAAGACCAGTTTTGCCTCATGCGGTTTACACTGGAGAAGCTGGGTCCCACGGGGGCACGGAGAAGACTTTAATTTTTCCTCATCGACACGATCTGGGAGGCAGGGGTGTGTGTGCTGAGGCTGCCCTGGGTGTCCTATTTTATTTTCAGCTTCCAAGACCCCGACTCCTTAACGCCACATACGCTGTGAGGAATTTGAGGGAAGGAGTTATCTTAGTGAGAAACTTAGCAGCAGGTAGAATGCCAAGTTGGGGGGAAACAGGGATGAGATAAAGAAGAGGAGGCATTGTGAGGAGATAGGGGCCACACGAGGCTGAGGCTTCCAAGGGGGGTTGCCAGGCTCCCAGGAAACTGAACCCCATGTTAGTATTTTGACCAAAGGGAGAGATAAAAGCATTCCAACTGCTCCCGGCCGCACCCTCAACTTCTCTGTTTCAAACGGGCATCAAACAAAAAGAAGTATAATATGAACCACATACGTGATGTTTATTTCTTTATTTTCTAAAAGGTTTTATTTATTATTAGAGAGAGGGGAAAGGAGGGAGAAAGGGAAGGAGAGAAAGGTTGATGTGTGAGAGCTATATCGATCGACTGCCTCTCACACAACCATAACTAGCCTGAAATCCAGGCATGTACCCTGACTAGGAATCGAACCAGCAACCCTTCATTTTGCAGGCTGGCGTTCAGTCTACTGAGCCACGCCAGCCAAGGCTATTTCTTTATTGTGTTGAAATACATATGAGGTAAAGTGTACCATTAGTCACACAGCGTGTTACACAGTGTGTGACCATCACCACTTTCTAGATCCAGAATATTTTCATCACCCCAGAAGGACACAGCACAAATCAGTCACTTTCCTTTCTCAAAACTGTGCTTAGATGCCACCAGGTAGGTGACAACGCCTTACCCACATGTGTGCTATACAGGCCTAAGGGCCTTTTCCATCCTTGACCCGGGGTGGGGCGGGGGGCTGCTAACCTTCTCTCCTTTATATATAAACACCCACGGGGCAATTGTGAATTTTCCAGTCACCACGTTCAAAAGATAAAAAGGAACAGATGAAATCAAGTCTAATAATTTCTTTCACCCAAGTTATTTAAATTGTTATCATTTCAACATGGCATCAAGATAAAAATAATTATACAAGCCTTTGAAATCTGGTGTGTATTTTATACACACAGACTATCTCTCTTAGGACCAGCCATGTTTCAACGCCCCCACGTGGCTAACGGCCACCACGTGGGGTAGTGCGGCTTTAAACATCCCGTCGGATGCTGCCAACATCCTAAACCACCTTTTCAAAAGGTGACTGTTACACACATAAACATCCTGAGGCTATCTTTTTATTTTAACTATACATTTATTTCCTTAATTATAAAAATGGATTATTTGTAAACTATACAGAAAATAATTGCCCGTAAACACCAACGCAAGGGAAAATGTAATCACTTTTTAGCATTCTATGTGTTATGACTTCCCTGTCGTTCTTTTCTCGTCATTGCACCCTATTGCGGCATCGCCGTCACTTGGAGGTGGGAAACTGGGGGCCAAGGTGACAACATACCAGGGGGAGACGTGAAGCTTTCCCCAGCATCATGGTTGTCACTACTCAGGGCCACCAGCCTGACCTGGGCGATGGGAAAGCTGGTGAAATAGCTTATGTCGAAGATTTCTTCCAACCCAAACTCCCAGGGTGCTAAGATCCCATTCATTCCCTCCACCCCGCAGACACACAGACACGCTGCTCGGTCTCCAGTTTCACCCCATTCAACAGCCAGCAGAGAAGTGAGTGCACCCCAACTCAGCCTTGCAAACTCGCTGGGAACGTGCACGGCTCAACAGAAGAACTTTTATTTAGCATTCATGCTCAGAAAGAAGAAAACTGAGCTAAAACTCAGCTTGGTATCCAAGACTATAAAAACATTTTTTTTTAACGTTCCCAGAAACTTCATGCCACAATGCCCCAAGTTGGAAAAAATGTGCTGTTTCATATGTTTATAACAGCATCTGATTTAATATCCTACAGTTTTGCTTCGTCACAAATGAGAACAAATACTTTCAGATTTATGACACCCTTCTACTCCGAGACTGAAGGAATCCTAGTTAATAATGCCGCCTTTCCACCGCCCAAGGAATAGCTTTATAATTCTTTGGGCCCGAAGATTCCTGAGAGACAGGTTACTTTGGAGAAGGATTTAAGGTTTTAAAGCTCTCAATGAAGCTTGAAATTCATCTTTTCCAGTTCACATACAAAGATTTTCCTCTGAAGCTTGGCCGGGAGGTGGAAAGAGAGAAAAACCAGTTGGCACAAAGAATCTCCCTGGGCCTTAGAGCCCAAGGCCATCAGTCACCAGCTCTCCGAACCCTGACCTTGTCTTAACAATGAAAACAAAACACAAAAAACCACACCATTGGCTCTCGTGTTCTTCACGTTGTTAATGCTATATTCTGGGCCTCTTATTTGTGGATTCATTAAAATACAGTAATTGACTTTTAAAAGCAGCAAATATTCTTACAAAGCATCCTTTCTCATTTGTCCACCCCCACCGCTCCCCCCGCCACACACAGGCATTTGGTACAAATTGGTACAAATTTGTACACATTTGTTAAGCTCCAAGCATGGCCTCTTCCTAGCTAATTAATTCAGGTTAGCTAACGATGGGGCAGTGAGCTCAGTTGCTTGGACCCCTAAATGGGTCCCATAGTCCCCTGAGGACGGGGGACAGGTGTTTGGATCAGTGTAAACCCATCACCCAAAATGGGCACAGCCATGTTGAACCATGATGCATGCGAGTGAGTTCTATTTTTCTAAGAAAGCCAGGATTTGTCACGCTGGTATTTCCACATCATTAAAGAGAATGTCAACATTAAAGTGGGGTAGGAATGTGTGCGTGAGAACTTGATCTACAGAAAATCAGGTGAGGTTTTAGAACAGTTGGGTCCTTATAAAAAATGGGAATTCCTGGGTCTCACCGCAGACTCACTCCGGGGTGTCCGGGCATCAGACACAGGAACATCCATTTTAAACGAGGTTCCCAGGTGACTCACAAACAGAGCACAGCAAACATACCCCACTCTTCAGGTTCCCTCCAGGAAGTTATAAGCAAAGCTTTCAAAACAAGATTATTGGGTTAAACCAGTTTCTGGTGGAAGATACTACCACTCTTTGAATTAATTCTTTTTTGAAATTTTTTGAATTTATTGCTTTGAGAGAGAGAGAGAGAGAGAGAGAGAGAGAGAAAACACTGATTTGTTGTTCCACTCATTTATATATTCACTGGTTGCTTCTTGTATGTGCCCTGATTGGACATCAAACCCACACCTTTGGTGTACTGGGATGACGCTCTAACCAACTGAGCTACCCAGCCAGGGCCTGAATTAATTCTTGCCAACTTATTGGCAAGATACATTGCTTCCACAGCATGCAGCCAGGAGTCAAAAACTTTGACTTCTAAGTCTAGCCCATCACCTTTAACCTGGGCAAGTTACTTAACTTTACCAAATCTCACTGGCATGAGTTACGCAATTAGGGAAAACTGTGATTATCGCTTTGGAGCAGCTTACACAAGGCGTTTACATCCGCCCGACCTCCCTGGCTTGCCAGGGAGGTCAAACAGCACATAGCGGGTGAGAGCCCTCTACAGACTTCATGGTAGTCCACGGATGCACGCAAGGCACTGTTCCAATGTAGACATGGTTTTAGATTTTTTAAAAAGTCCTATTTATTTTTTTGAGCTCAAAATATGTTGTATTACTAATAAAAGATTGGGTTGGAGGATGTCATTAAGGGTTACAGAAGCAGTGGAATTTCTAAGATGGGTCCGTACGGTACAATATATTCTTCAAGGCCTTTCTGTCGTCCAGAGGAAAAATGCAGATCCTCTTTTATTTCCCAAATCAAATTATTTATAGCCACATGGACCAGCGAAACCTATCAGAGGTTACTCAGTGAAGCCGGGTGAATCTTATAGGCACCCCGACAAGAAGATGTCCTGCACTTGAACTGAACTCTCTCCAAAATATCAAATTACCGGGGAGTCCCAACTCTGAAATCAAATCTCCTTATAAGTTAAGGTCCAAAGGAGTTAAAACAAGAAATTAAAGTCTGAAGTTAAAATCTCACCCTCAATCAAGATTAAGTTCAAAGACATTGCATTTCAATTTCTTATCCTTGTTAGTCTCAGCAGGAAGGGTTCTTGATTTTTTGGGCAGGGTTGGGGGTTTTTTTCAGTGCTTTGTGACCTGGGCTGTCATTCTAGGAAGGGGCTTTGGCGTTTGGATGAATTCACCACCAAGTCTCTGATATGCCTCACTTTATTTCTTTTTCTATTATTTTTTTTAATTGTGGTTAAAAAAAACAAAAACCATAACACACTTACAATGTACCCTTGTAACCACTTTCAAGTGCACCTACAGAGCTTGAAGTACATTCACTTCGTTATGCAGCCGTCACCACCAGCCGTCTTCAGAGCTCTTTCTATCTTGAAAAACTCAAACTCTGCCCCCGTTAAACACTCCTCCCCGCATCCAGTCCCTGGCGGCCACCATCCCGCTTTCTGTCTCTAGGAATTTGTCTACTCTGGGTACCTCACATACGTGGAACCTACAGCATGTGTCTTTTTTCGACTGGCTTATTGCGCTTAATGCCTTCAAAGTGCGTCCATACCGCAACATGTATCACAATTTCTTTCCTTTTTCAAGGCTGAATAACATTCCACTGCGTGCATCCGCCGCATTTTGTCTATTCATTCTCCTGTCGATCAAGGAGCACTTGGGCTGCTCCCACCTTTGGCGATGGTGCTGCTAAGAACACAGTTGTATGCGCCTCACTTTGGAAAGAGCTCAAAAGGTTTCAACCACCCAGAGTATCACAGCACAGTCCTCACACCAATAAAATTTCCAAAAATGATTCAATCCCTAGCCCCACAGACTCTCCAGGCAAAATCGCATTTCTAAAGCCCAACATGCACCGCAGGCAGAGGCCACGGTCGATTGAGGAGGGAAGATTCTTCTAAGGGAAGAAGGCCCATGGTTGTATTCGAAGTGCTCATCCGTCACGGCCAGGTGACCAGGACCCACATGGAGGTTAACCATGGCCCCGTGTTTACCGTAGCTGGGGGGAAGAACTCACTCCGCAGACAATCTGCTCTCTCAGAGACTAGCCTTTGAGGCGTTACTGCCTTCAACGCATTTTCATGGTTCAGAATGAAAACGCGATGGACAAGGGTTTCTGAAACAAGGATTTATATCCTGCCAGAGAAGCTTCAAACATGGCCACCATGAAGAAAGGCCAGCACTTCTGAGTGTGACAGAACGAGGAGGAAGACAGAGTGTTTGATCCGTCCTACAGCTCATGTCCAGAGCGTCATCTGCCATGCCAGCGCCAGTTGCCAACTGGAATGATGCAAAATGTCAGAAACTGCTGAGAAAAAGGGACGCCTCCCATGGGAAGCACAATGTGGGGACCGGAGTTGGGGTGAGAGGGGGATGTTAACATAATTAAAACTCTAATAGGTGGCAGAGCTCAAGAAACCGTGGCTGAGCAACACACGGCAAAGGCTTGAAATCTTCATTTTGCCTCTTTTCAAAAACCTTTCTTTTGTCAGCATAATGAGAAGAATACAGCTTTAAGAACTAAGATTCACCCCGCCAGCATTAATGACGTCCAGAAACTATGTGAACAATCTTACTCGACACCCCCAAGATGTTTAAATCTGTCCAACATAAAACCAGAGGGGGAAACGTTAATTTTCTCAGATTTCTCGCAGCAGGTATACAACATCTCTTAGCCCCACAAAAAGCTCCAAATATATTCTCTAGGACTTCAACTGCCTTAAAATATAGACTTGCATTTATCTTGGCCACATTAACGAGATCTGTTTGACCAATACATTTATATTTATGATGACTAAGGGCAGATTATGGTTGTTAAAATTTGTCCCTGGGACATGAAAACACTCCTCTGTCATTAATACATTTTGTAATATAAACTATGATGTCAGGTCAACGTAAAGGGTAAAAACATTCCAAAAGTATGCGCACATCATTTTTTAAAGCAATTGAGCCTAATGGAATAACAAAGGTCACCATAACAAACCATTACAGCCTTGGTCTTGGCAACTCTAGCCACAGAAGAATCTTCAAGAAACCATCATCATTCCTCCAATGTTATGGCATCCAGACGACAGGAATGGCTCGCAAATGAGTCATACGGGCTCTGATCCTCGGTAGCTATGTGAGTGCTGGACGATCAATTATTCATGTGTTTACAAAGAGCTTTCTCGGTTGATGTTAACCAGAGCTGCTTCCAAAGAAGACCTTTCCAGCTGTCCCCGGCCGTCCCGGGCCTCTGGCTAACCAGCCGCTTTAATTGCTTAAGCAAGTCATCTGGAAGGTGGCCCTCTGGAGACCAAGCAAATGCAGCCTCTCTGAGACTTTATTAGGTGCAAAAATATTCGTCAGGAATAACGTTGACAACAGTACTCTATTGACTGTACTCCCAGCAAATCCCAGGGAGAGAGAGAGAGAGAGAGAGAGAGACAGGGAGAGAGAGAAAGTTAGACTCGATTCAGAGCCCACGGGGCTCCGCCGGGCCTGCAGTCTGGATTTGAAGGTTAGGGATTGGTGGAAGGCAGAAAGAAGGGAATGAAGGGGTGAAAAAATCGGGGGCTACGGGCTTATGAGGGAGGTAGGAGAAAGAGCAGTCTAGAATGTTCTGTGAAGGGACGGGAGCATGATGGAAGACCACCAGGGGCGATTAGATTAAGCTGGTCAATAGCCAAACGCGAGTGAACTTGACCTACCCGTCAGTGTTGGAAGAAGTTGGATGGGAAGTCATTTCTCAGCCCCTTTCGTTACTTAATACAACCTACAGCCTGTCCACGCAGACTAACCATGTGATTAAGGCAACTCCTCCTTGTGAGCGAGGGGAGAAGCATGGGATCAGGTGGTCCCGCCAGGCCCCCATCAACTGCGTTTGAGGGACAGCAGGACCCAGTCAATGCTGTGGCCTGGGCCTCCTCCTCTGAAGACAGTCAGAGCTGACACCGAGATCCCTCAGATTTTTTTAAAAATACACTTTTTATGATCCCAATTCCAAAAACATTTGTGCTGCGGAGCCAGAGTCCTTCCCTTGCTTGAAATGGGGTAACTTGAGATGCTACCATAACTCACTTGTCCATTTCTGAGAACATGGTAGAGGCAGACAAAGCCTCTTCTTCCTGACATGAGGTCATAGTATAAAGTGCGTGTTTACACGCGGTTGGGGGCAGTAGGGGCCCCGGGGTAATTCTGCTTAACGTGTTGGGAGGCAACGCTACTTGGGAGGAGTTGCCACAGAAGCTGAGGCAGCAGAGAGAAAGATGGTGCCCCGCCTGGAGCATTCTAGAGCGTCTGTATTAGTGGCATTGCTGTAAGGCCGGGAGAGAGTCCGCGCCCCGCTTCTCACCCTAACTCACCTGTCCATTTACAAATGCGGGCTTGGAAGACAAGTCTAAAGAAAGAGAATCTCTCTCCCTAAGACCAGTATCAGGAGAGCTGGTCTAAGACACCCTCTCCACATCTCCTTTCACTTTTAAGCCCCAGTCCCCTCCGTCCGTGGAGGAGAAGACGAGAGGAAGCCAAGAGAGGCCTCCTCCCTGTGAGCAGGGGCCTTTGCACTTCTTCAGCCGTCCCGGCTCGCACCTCTTCCCTGCCTCGGTTGGCGTTCGGAGATCAGAGCAGCGTTTCTCAAAGAGGATCCAAGACAGGGCCCCTTGGGGAGGGTGGTGTGAACTGGCCAACGGAATTCTTCCCTGTGGGCCTCCACAGCCTTCCACAGGCTGCTGGTCTTTGAGGAGGAGTGAGGCCGACACAGGACTTCCCGAAGCTACTAGTGCACAAATTCTCTGAGGAGCGTCCCTCCGGGCAAACTTTCCGAGCTGCAGGGACCAGTTAACCGTAGGGAAGTGCAGCGTTGGGATGCTAGCAGCAGCACGCCAGGCACCCCTACAATGGATGCCTGGTCTGGGAGCGGCTCTGTCTGCCACCATGATTGTTTGAACTTGTCACACAGTCTGTGCGGGGGGTGGGGGGGGGGGACACCTGCCTGGCGCTCCAGCATCCCAGCACTGGTGGTGGCAGCCCCCCAGATGGTTTCCCAAAGTCGCCCTTGGCTAGTCAAGCTCACCTGGCCTCCAGCCATAGTTTTTCCAAAAGCTCCTCACCCTGCCCCCAGATCACTCGGGGTGCTAGGGGAGGAGGGGTATTTCTCCCTGCCAGACCACTGCCTCGCCTCCTGCAGCCCACCTGAGTTCTTTCTGCCCTTGTGTGTAGAAGATGTTGCTTTTATCTCCTGGTTGCAAATTTCTCACTTTTTCCGCAGAGCCTCTCAGCGGCCCGCGCAGAGCCTCTCAGCGGCCCGCCCAGAGCCAGCCCACACTGCCCGTGGCAAGATGTCCAGCTCTGGCTCTGTAACCCTGCTGTGACTGCGGCCTAACGGGACCACCAGAACGAAGCCCCCATCCAGGCTGGAGGCTTTGACCTCAGCCCTCTACCCTCTACAGCCGCAGGGCCTTTCCGAGGGCTTGATCCTGCAGTTCAAGCGGAATGGTGTGCAAATGTTCAGTATCCAAAATAACGAGACATCGGCCCTGCTTTTAGCATTAACCGACTCATAAATATAAAATAAACACAAGTAAATGGCCTTTAAATCTCACTGACAGAAAGCTTGGCAGCTGCGTGGAGAGTCTGAGGCCACTGGAACCTCTCTCTCCGAACAGGAGTTTTCCCCACTCTCTGATGAACAGAAAAAGGCTCTCCTCAAAATGAGGAGGGCGCCCGGTGGCCCCTCTGTTTGAGGATTACCCTGCAACGCAGGGGACGACAACAGGTCTGTGTGCAAGGTGGCCTTTGCGCAGA
>PVJD01016903.1:0-19334 GCA_004026545.1 Mormoops blainvillei
ATTTTTAGAGACAGATGAAGGGAAGGAGGGCAGAGAGAGAGGGAGAGAGAGAGAGAGAGATTCCATACATTCCATACATGCCCTCACCAGGGGTCAAACCCATATACTTTTGGTGTACAGGATGATGCTCCAACCAACTGAGCCACCAGGCCAAGGCTAATTTTTCATTAGAAACTATGAAACAGTATTCCAAAGAGGCTATACCTGTTTATCTTCCCACCAATTGTATAAACTGGAACCACCAATAATAATGCATGAAAGTATCACATACTATATTGTTATTACCCATTTAATTTTCTGTCTCCTGAGACAATTGTAGGAACTGTGTCTGTCTTGTTCACTTCAAACATACTGGATACTCAATAAGTATTTGTGTAATTAGATTCATAATTAAGTGGCCACTGTTTATTATGTTTAAAGGTCTCTATCATACATGAACTGTTAACATATGTTACGGTGGAAAAACTGTTATAGGTACAGAGTTTTATTACCCCAAAGACAGTCCCAGTTTGTTAGGGGCAGAACTGTAGCTTATTCATTGCTGTATCCTCTATGGCATAGGACAAACATAGAAGCAGCACCTATAATGACCAGCATGCTATAAGATGGTTATATAACAGATTAAAAGAATGTTAAATCTTGCTGAAACTTTTAGTTACTCACATTTCTGGACTCAGATTGAAAGGAGGCAGAGAGGAAACTACTCATCACTTGCATAGCCACTAGCTCCAATACTAGGAAATACCCCTCTAACCTCAACCCCACAACCTGATTTCTTTTTTTAAATTTATACAAGACTTTTAATTGCATAATTTACTCAAAATAGGAAAAGTTTCAAAACCATCATTAGGAAAACTGTTTTAAAAGTTATGGTAGAGCCATGCAATGGAATACAATGCAGCCTTTTAGAAAAAGAAGCTCTTTATGTCCTGATATATTGTTAAATGTTAAACAACAGAAATTTAAAAAGTCTAAGTGCTGAAGAGTATGTATATTACACTACCATTTAAATGTAATAAAGGAGGGCGAGAGACACTAGGAAGACTACGTTCTGAGTGGAAGATAGCTAGAGTCTAATCCAGTTCACTGTCAACCTTCACAACCTGATTTTTGAGGTCCACTAAAAGACCCAGATGATGATGGCTGACGAAGTCTGCTCCACTATAAAATACAGCCCTACACCTCAACCCCTGAAAAGGTCAGTGTCTGAAGATTTACAGAGCCCATTACACTAGGTCTTTATTCTTCCCCTGTAACTGCCTCTAAAGTTCCATTTCTGGGGGAATTTGTGGGTTGAGGATTTTTTTTAAATCATTCTTGCCCCAGCTGGTATGGATCAGTGGACTGAGTGCTGGCCTGCAAACCAAAGGGTCACTGGTTCGATTCCCAGTCAGGGCACATGCCTGGGTTGCAGGCCAGGTCCCCAGTGGTGGGCATGCAAAAGGCAACTACACAGTGATGTCTCTCTCCCTCTCTCCCTCCCTTCCCCTCTCTCTAAAAATAAATAAATAAAATATTTTTTAAAAATTAAAAAAGAAAAACCCTAGCTGGTGTGGCTCAGTAGATTGAGCAACAGCCTGTGAACCAAACGGTCACCAGTTTGACTCCCAGTCTAGGGCACATGCCTGGGTTTCAGGTCAGGTCCTCAGTAGGGGGAGTGCGAGAGGCAACCACACATTGATGTTTCTCACCCTCTCTTTCTCCCTCCCTTCACCTCTCTAAAAATAAATAAATAAATAAATAAATAAATAAATAAATAAATAAATAAAATTAAAAATACCTTTCTTGCATGAACTAGGTCTTAATCAAAATTCATTGCAACTCAGATTTATTTCCATTTCTAGTTCCATTGCTGCCCACAACTAGAATGATGGATGAGTTGGCTAACATTTTGAAGGTAACTATCTATCTATATAACCATCTATCTAGCATGTCCCCGGATTTGAGCGCCTTCACCCTATTAATGTATCATATCCTTCAATCTTGCCTCCCCTCACATCCAAGTTACATGGGGTATAAGCAAAAATCCTCAACCTTGTTCATGTGATGAATACTAGGTTAACATAAGTAAATCTTGGAAACTTGGGAATTGGCCAGTCCCAACTTTCTGTTTAATTTGCATAATCATTTTCATAAGACTGCATATATTAAGGAAACATCTGTAGTTTTCTTATTCATTAGGATGAAAGAATTTTTTAATATTTGAGGTTACCACTTACTATTGATTTCTTTTGGATTTAAAAAAAAGTCACACAAGAGTTGTCCAATGCAGGACCTGGTACATCATATGTCTTCCCCTTTTCTATGGAACTCACTTGTGAATATTATGCTTTTAGCATGGTAAGAGGGAGAATATAAGCAGCATTCCTTCTCATTTTCTTTTTAGACAACTGTGTTCTCCGTAGTCAGAGCTAAAGAGTCCTAGAAGTGGGGATCAAAATATATTTTCAAATATTTTGGGAAACTCTTAGAAAGCTGTAGGCTGGAGCACCTTCATAAAAGAATGGGATCAGTTGTAAATTCCTCTGGAGATATGTGGCAACACCATAGACAGTTAAGCTCATTTCATATATTGATTTTCCTTAGAGCGAGGTCAACCTGTGTACCCAAGGTCTCTAAAAATCACATTTCTAATAGCATTTCTCTATCATTCTTATATTTAGCCCTTAGGCTCTCTCAAAAAATCCTGATATACCTTAATCCTTTGAAAAATAAATGGATACATAAATGAGGCATGTAGTGTGGGTGAGAGACCACCTCTTCTAAGCATTATTGTACCCTTATTGAAGATGTATATTACTGAATTAGCCATTTATTCAACCAAAATACATTCAGTTTTATATTGTATGTAGTGGGCATATGTGGGTTTTCCTCACCTACTCATCTATTCCTAACAGCGCCCTAATTTCTTTTTACAAGATGATTTCTCCCCCATTGTGGATATTCATGGAGGAATGGTAAATCTAAGCTTCTGTCCTACAACTATCAAAACCAAAGGGGTCTCTGAAGATGTGGCTTTCTTCTGCCATATCCTATCTCACTGCTCAACCTATCAGAAGCAGTTTCATGAGATTCTGAATCTTAATCTGGTAACATGAGTCTGCAAGAAATTACAGTTTATTCTTCCTAGCAGCAGTGCCCTCACAAGAAGATTCCCTGCTAGGAGACTGCCTCTGCGGTTTCTGATTTGTAGACCTCTATCTTCTTTACAAGCCCTGCTCTTTAACTTTCCCATAAATTTCTTGAGTTGTCAAAACCCTTTCAACCAATGTCCTTTTCTTTGAGTAATGGGAACTGACACTATTGTCAGTTCAAAGACATTTGCTTTCTGTTGCTGACCACCAAAGAACCATGGCTGAGAAATTGTGTTAGGCACTGACAATACACTGGTCAACAAGACAGACAAGGTTCCTGCCCATATGAAGCTTAAATATTGGTGGAGAATGTAGGTTTACTCAGCACTAAGATAAGAAAACATAGATTAGGAAAAGTGAACCATTGCTCTCATATACTCATGTACTTTATACCATTCATTCATTCACTCATTCATTCAAACAACAAATGTTTATGGCATGCCTACAAGGCACCAGACATTATAAATATGAACTAATCCATTTCATTTGTTTTGCCTAATCAACAGATTTATAACTAGGTTTCTCCTCCATTGCTCCAAACTCCTTGTGTCCCCTAAATTCTTGAAGGTCAGGACCATAAACATCAATCAACAATAAGCCTGAGCTGTTGAAGATACAAGCCTTATCTCCTTTTACCCCTCCACCCCCCAACCTTCCCATACTCCTCAATACAGGGAAGGTAGGCCATCACAGATTGTCACTGTCACCTATGTGAAAAAACCCCGATAAGGATTAGGTTCCTGGGCAGGAACTTCCTCAAGCTTGCTCTAGAGAGAGTTCAGTACTAGCCAGTGTTTTCCAGCTTGTCCACAGAGTACCCACAGCACAATCAGAACCAGTACCCTGAAAGCCCCAAAAGGCTTGGTAAATTTGTTGACTTAGTAATGAGGATTTGCTTGTGGTATTGACAAATGGAGTCCTGCCCTACCTAAGCTGTGCCCCCACAAAAACTGAACTACCCTACTCTCAGCCCTAACTAAATACTGCAACATTTCCTGCTGGTAAAACACTTCTCTCTCATCATATCTTTGTTTTAATCATTCACTATTCCAATGTGTATATCTGGTCTCTCAAGGTAAATAGTAAATTGCTGGAGGTAATGGCATAGTTATGACATGTCTGAGTCTTTCTTTTCATGTCAGGACTCAGTGAATGCTTAGGAATTTATTGTTGATTGAAAGCAGCCCAAAGGTCTAGGGTCTCTTTTCCATAGTTAATTAGGTCTGTCTTCACAGAAGCGTCAGCCATTTTGTGGGCCTAGGAAGAGCAAACCAAAGGATACCTGAAGGATATTTAATCAGTGTTTTCCTTGTAATTTCAAAATGCCCTCTAATTTATGGTAAACCCATGTTTTACTAATTAGCAGGGGGAGTCATGACAAGAATCATGAACTTTTCTATAAAATAGTATTTTTATTCTTGACAGTATGTTAGGTCATTAGAGATGGGCTGTAGATTCATTACTGCAGCAACAGCAGAACAATCAGAGTCCTATTACTCTCTCAAAATAAGTACAATCATGGGAATTTTCACAGCCAAAAATGATCTCCCAAATCAAAGCATTTGCAAAGGTTTGTATTTGCAGATTTTCTGATTACACCCAGGTCTTATCTCTAAATCTGTTTTTGAATGAAGGTGACGATACTGTATGTTCAAAGGTATTTTCTAACATTTGAGATACTTTGTTCATCATTTATGTTAGTCCTTATTTACTCACTGGCTCACCTGCCTCTACAAAAATAAAAGTACACAAAGCCCTGTGGGGAACAAAGAATGTAGGATTTCATAAGAGCAAAGTTTCATAGGCAAGGAGATTGACTCTGAGGCAGATAACTAGGGGCCTAAGGGCCTACCTACTTTTTTATTTTATGTGGAATGGTAGAGGGGGCAAAGAAGAGTTTAAGAATTTTATACCAGTGACAGGCACCAGTTCTCCTGTGTGTTTAGTAGTCAGTGTTAAATCTTACTTAAAAGATTCAATGTGGTACCATTCATAGAGCAGACATGATGGGTGAGGCCATAAAAGGGTGAGAGGTAAGTGGGTGGGAGTTAGAAAGAGAAAAGGGTTAAAAATATTGTGTTTCACTATGCTAGAAAATTTATAGACATCATATCATTCAAAATTCACTTCAGCTCAAGGTTGACTATACTATTATTATTACTTCCCCAAGTCTCACATCTAGGAATCTGTCGCATCTCTGTCAAGAGCTGAGATTTGAACCTATGTTTGTTGTCTTCACAGCCCACCACATCATACATACTCACAAGGGTAATGGGAGACTAGATGTATGGTACTGAAAACCAAGAGTTTATCTTTCTTTCTCATTGGAAGGGTCCAATGGTCTTTATTTATTTATGTATATATTTGTTTATTGTTTGAAGAGGTAATATATTCTCGCAGTACAAGATTTGAAAGATAAAAAGATACCTTGTTACCGTTCTTGAAGGCAATTAATGATACCAGTTGTTTGTGTATCCTTCCAGAATATTCATCTCTTTGCTCATTTTTACCCAAAGCTAAATGCAAGCAGCCTGCCAGGCTGGGAAGCCTTGTGGCAGTATTTGGAATGGGATTAAGAAGGTCACCCATCATGCTAACATAAAGCAGGCAAAATTCATCTTCAATGCTCGCTCTGTTGCCTTTGGATGACTCTTCTTATCTCCATCTCCTACTTTCCTGCTTACCCTGATCTGTCCTTTCCTCCCTAAAGAGAAATTCCAGCTTCAGACAGTTCCTGTTCTGTTACATTCCTCTGAATCCTGCTTGCTGTTACCTCACATGCTGTCTTGGCTGAGAAATTTATCCCTACTAGGGAATTCATGGGTATCTGTGGATTGATGAGCCGCCCTTCTCACAAAACATGTTTACATTTTAACAAGGGGCTTCAATCAAAAGAATGACTTGAATAATGAGGATTGCAGGTGATTTGTCATGACAGGTCAACAAGATAGTGAGATTTTTTTTTTGGTGTTTTTTCCCCCAGAAGGTACCATCTTGTGGCTCTTCCTATCTACTTACTCTGTGGGTGTCAACTCAACTGGGTATCCAGAAACTTTGGCCACCTGAAATTGTTTGACTCTCAAGGCAGTAAGAACCCTGATCTTGATTTTTTTCTTTCAACAGTATGTGGACAGAGTTTTTGAAACGAAATCTCCCCAAAGCTGTAGACATTTCTCCCCTAATATATTATAACTATAACTTCAAATCATATCTAAAAAAGAAACAACTATAACAATAAATGGGAGAAATATTCTGACTTTAATATTCACTGAATCTTATGTCATTTTGCCCCTTCCAAAATAATATTTAAAATATGAAGCTGGAGCAGATGGCTTCACAAATTCAAAATTTTACCCAATCTGGGGATGGGGAGAGTCAGGTATCTCTTCTGGAATTTATTGAAGAAATCTTTGTTTGTGAATAGAATTCACTTTGATTTTCCACAGGTAATGTTCTTTTCACACAATTAGGCACAACATCACAACTCAAGGGAGAAAAGTAGGAATCTTTACCAAAGTCACCTGTATTAACAAACGAACAAACAAACAGAACATTTTCAGCTATGGCATTGGGGACTTTGCATATAGTAGGAGCATAAGAAAATTTTATCTAATGAATAAATGAATAGAGGAATTTGAAAGGAAGTGACAGTGTGGTGCTTTCGTTGGATAGTTTAATATAAATTCAGGGTGAATTAATTCATCTTGACAGCACTGTCTAGACAATTACAAGTGCATATGCTCTTCTTGCATTGTAAATAATAAGCTGTGTCATTCACCTTAACCTAGGGGAGGATATATATGGACAAACCTCAGAGACCTTCAGGAGAGACAACATAAAATGCTAACACACATATGTATATCCTCTGTGAATTTAATACTCTTGCTCTGAAGGTTTAGCTGTTTCTCAGCCTGAGAGTGCCTAATGGTACAGAAGGCACAATTTTCACTCTGTGCTAATAGAATTGAGCTTCTGGCTGCCACATGTCTGATAGCAGCATCCACACTGCAGTTTTAGAATCTGGGTTGAAGAAGCTGGACTACCTGCTCCACTGGCTGAGGTAATTTACAAATCCAGGTGCCTTACTTCTCTGGAACTGTTGCTTGGTACATTAATATCCTGAACATGGAATTTGCTACTGTTCCCCATAAGAAAAATGTGTACATTTTATTCATATATTTGCTAATGAAACAAAATCCCACAGGGGCAGCAGGGGAGCCAATACTAACCAACCCCTTTGCAAAAATGATTTTACCCTGTATTTAAAAAATCTATTCTTTAAAAAATGACTTTACCCAATTATTCCCAACTATTATTTACTAAGGAGCTTCCATAACACCTACCGTATATGTGCTGTGGCTTCCCAGTGCCTCCATAGGAGCAATAGAACATATCTGCAAGTTAGCTGGCCAGAGTTTGATAGATGCTTGTGGCCAAGGAAAATTTTTTTCATATGCACCAACTTTTCCATACAGAAGTAGAGACTGAGACTCTATTTGTACACTAGTCCAATTAGCCTAAACTGGAAAATACTGTTGCCTTATACAATACTGAATTGAAGGTAGAAAGAATTCCATTCTGAATAGAAAAGTAATATTCCAAAGGTCACAGAGTTAGTGACAGAACTGGGACTTGAGTCAAAGCATTCTGACTCCAAGTTTGATGCTTAAAAAAAGAGAAACAAACACCATGCTGATTCCAAATCAGCTGCAGCCCTTGGAAATAGAACTGTTGTATGGAACCAACATAATGAAAAATATAAGTAGATAAGGCAGCTCTACAGCCAGTGCTGAGAAGGTGGGAGAATGATTATAGCTAGGCCACCAAAGGTGTTCTGTTTGTGTGAATTGGAGTCTACTTTGGTCTTTAAAAAGGCAACCAAAAGCCACTCACTGCACAACCATCCAGCTAAGAGCACAGAACACACAGTCATCACATCAACTTGAATTCTTAAGTTCATGCTCTCTTTGCTTTCTCTTCACTTTAGTCCTCTAGACCAATTATTTCTCTATATTTTCCCTCCCAACACCCATCTTCACCTCAATATCTGTCTCTGTATCTAGCAATTTGGCTTCCTATGGAAGAAGATGAGCATCTACATGTATTGTACTGCTCAGAGGGTATTCTTGGTAGAGTGTGGTGAGCACTAGCCTGAGAGCCAGGAGACCCAAGTCCTGGCCCCAGTTCTCTGCTGATGGGCTGAGTGACTGTCCACAAGGTATTTTGATTTTTCTGCATAAGGTCGCTCACCTATAAAATGAGGGGATTGCACTAGACAATGTCTGAGGTTTCTTCTGGCTTTAGTAATATATAACAATTGTTTTTAATTATCCATGATTTTTTTTACCTTCAGTCTCTTTTCTCCTCCATTAATCTAATAACTGACCAGATCTGTACATACTAAGTGCTTCTATACACATTTTCTCAATGAAGAATGAGCTCATGTGTATACTTGCACAGGTGCTTTTAGATTTGAGAAAAAAGCATTTCCCAAGACAACATAGGTGGCCTCGCATTAATTCAGTATCTCTTGAAATACAAGTGTAGACAACACAGGCTTTTCTCTTACCATTTGGAAAGCTTATTTCTGAAGGTGTGCCTTGTGTGGAGCCTAAAGATTTGAAAGTGGAACTAGTTGTAGTTGATTTGAGGGATGGTGTCAACAATTTGTGCTCAAAGGTTTTCTTCACTCTTTTTTGTTTACAACCAACATTTAGCTCATACCTGCTGCTCCCATCTGAAATGACACCAAAAAAAGTTAAAACATAAAACTCATCAAATTCTATATTTCATATGGGTAAATTATACCTCAAAATCCTGGTTAAAAAAATAAAATCCAATGTACAGAGTGTTTCCCCTGGAAGGAGTCAGATTTTCTATGAAGTTGTAAGAAGCAAGTTTGAACTGTAATGTGCGGTACAAGCAGAGTTAATTCACCTACCAAGGATACCCGTAGAGCCTGGAACAGGGACCAGCAGGTTACTGACATGCTCAGCATAAAGATATAAAATCCCTGAGTTACTTACAGAATCTTTGAGTTCAAGCACTGCCTTCTCTAAAGGAGCTTCACATTGAGATTCAGAGAAGCTACCTCAATTGAACAGAAGAGCCTTTTGATACACAGAAAATCAGTTTGGCTGGACTGGAGATATTCTCGCATGCTTCATCAGACCCCACTACATCTGCTACTGTGCAGGAAGGGCCATTGGTCCATCCAGGCAGCCCTCTAGCCAGTCATGTTAACGATGCTGACAAGTTCTCTACCTGCATCATAATTCTTTGTTTGCCACATTCACTCGACTCCCTGTTGTCTATGGGCCAGAAAGCCTCTGAGACACAGTACCTGGAACACAGTAGGTACTCGATCAATGTTCTTTTAATTGAATCAAGACTCAGGTGACAGCAAGGACAAGCAATCCAAGGAACGTGGGCCAAAAGAGAAGCTTCACTAAGTTAAAATATGGCCCAAGTCACATCTTTCACCTGACTTCATTCATCTCAGCACAGAAGTACAAATCATTTTTATGACATGGAAACAGCTCCATTTTAATGCTGATGCTGTATGAACTCAAGTAATGGGACAAGTTAATCTTATTAGCTTTACAAAACCCGCAATTCTCAAAACCTTTCCCAAACTGGCATCTTACCTACAGAGTTATCCAACTGCAACCACCCAAAACAGAGGTGTAGCCTCCACTGCTCCCGCACACACTCCTTCATCACACAGTGGAACATAAAAATGAAGAATCCTATGACAGGAGAAGAAAGTCAGTTTTTTTCATCTTTTTTCATTAGCTGTCACCAATGCCCAGACTCGAGTCTACTCTTCTTACCATAGATATGCCTTCTAAAAAACCCCAGGGCCAGTATTGGTTTTCTAAGCTCATCTTCCTAGCCTCCCTGCCAAAGGCAGTGTTGTCAAGATGGTCTCTATCAAGATTTCATGTCAACCCTTGGGCTGATGTCCCTCCTAGGGCTTGATAGATCAGGTCTGCAATGATAGCCAGCCCCTGAGATGGCTCTCAATGATCCAACATCCTGGCATTCATATCCTAATATTAGGATATCCTAATATGCTAATATCCTCTATATGACAGAAGTGATGCCACATCACTTCCAAAATTAGGTAATAAAGTACCTCTCTCTCTCTCCCCACTCCCTTTCTCATCACTCACTTCAAGGGTACCCAAGTGTTGTGTCTTGAGGACACCCTAACAGCCCTGTGAGGAAGCCCATATGTGAGAAACTGCAGCTTCCAGTCTGCAACCATGTGAGTGAGCCTTTCTGGAAGCAGATTCTCTAGACTTAGTTAAGTCTTCAGATGAGTACAGCCCTGGCTGACATGATGACTGCAACTTTGTGGGAGTCCCTGGGCCAGAATCATCCATCTAAACTTCTCCTGAATCCCTGACCCTCAGAAACTGTGTGTTTGTTGTTTTAGGCTTCTAAAAGTTGATGGTAATTTGTTACACGGCAATACATAACAAATACATACACTCTTTGGCATAATTATACTGAGAAGAGATCATAAATTTGGTGCCCTAATTTTTCCCTGCAAGTGAGATAGAGGAGCTGAAGGTAACTGCCAGCAATATTGGCCATTTCCCATCTCTACACTCTGAAATATCTCCTTGGGAGATAAAAGTAGGATTCAAGATGATCCTGATTACAATGCCCTAGAAAACCAATTGGATTTCCTAAGGTTTGGGCATAGAATGGGCTGAAATAACTCTTATAAACATCCTGACTTTTATTTATGGCCCACGGCAAAAGTCTTTTTATTCACAAAGCCTTTTCAGATGCCTCAAACTGAAACTCATCTTTTCCACTTCTGAATTCCCATAGCACTTTGTTATAATATTTGCTATATTTGGTCATGTTATTCTCCATGTATTGTTGATCTCTCCACCTAGCTGCAATATCTTTGAGGGATGAAATCTTTCATTTTCATGTTTACATCACTTCTCCCTTTTCCTCTAGTACTATGTGTAGCAGCTCAATAGCTGTTTGTTGACTTGAACTCCAAGGCACTTCATACACGAACTCTCAGAGCCTTCTGAAACCTAGTAATACCTTCTTGGGCCTCAAAATATTTCTTTTGGCCCAAGTGCAGTTTTGAAACCTTTGTTCTCTAAACAGTGTTCAGACTGCCTCCTCATTGGTCAGTTGTCCAGAAGGTAAACAATTAGTGATGGATCGCAGCTGTCTTAGCTCATTGCAAGCTGAGCATGAGTCAATAGTAAATACCCCAAATCTCACTTCAGCTAGGACATTAGTGGGAGTAAAGAATCCTGGTTGAGGCAGGTGAGAGTCTCCTGCAATCTGCCCTGGTTTGGTCCTTCCTCCTACCATGCTCCATCTCGGAGACTTTGCTTTAAGAAGGTAATGGAAAATGGGAGTATACAAGAATACTTAGAGAAAATAAGAATAGGGATGGACTTGAGGAAAGATTGAAAGAACTGAGTTGTTGTATTTGGATAAGAGAAAGCTTGGAATGGGGAATAAAGGGTGGGGACAGATGGTAGCTATAGTCACAGCTACCATCTGAAAGAACTGTCATGAAAAGGATAAATTAGACTTGTTCAGTGTGGTTGCCAGGTTAGAACTAGAAACAATGAGAAGGAACAACCATGCAGTAGCAAATCTCAGCTAGTGTTTACTAAGCAATGACTAAACCATAAACATTGTGCTATTAATCTTATATTTATAGATGAGAGACGTCAGACTCCCAGAAGTCTAGTAAACTTGACCTAGTCACAGAACTGATGTTGAGCTGGAAGCATCAAGACTGAAGGCAAGAAGTCTGGCCGCAAAGCCCAGGGGCTTAACCACTCCATTATACTACTCTCCGGAAAGATGACCTGGATAGAATTCAGAGTTGTTTAGAAGATATAATGGCCATCATACTATAATATATAAATGTATTTAACAATCATGTTCTACACCTTAAATTTACACAATGTGATATGTCAAATACATTTCAATTTAAAAAGAAGAGAAGTTAACTGTTTTTCTCTGTGGAATAGTAAACTCTCTGTCCCTGGAAATCTTCAGGTGGAGGCACAGGCTTGTCACTTGATGGTAATTTGGATTAGGAAGTTTTTGGTTCCCTGGTCCCAGCTTTGAGACTGTATGATTCCAGGTGGGTGGGAGAAATCTGGAGGCTGAACAAAATGACAAGTCTCACCACCTCCCCTGAGGGCTTTGTCCCCACTTGTAACCAGACAACTGTGGTGATGAATCCAGCATCTTTTTCTGAGCGGCAGTCACCTGGAAGGTGGTACAGCAACCCAATGAGAGAAAACCCTAGTCTCAGAGTAGGTAAAACTCCTCCAGTTCCAGCATGAAAAAGGGGCAACAGTGACAGCAAGCACCTATTACTGCTCTGATTTCCTGCATGAAGTTTAGTTAGTTCTCAGACTTAAAGGTTATTCTGTGAATTCCAATGAGCTGCCTGCCAGCTCTCCCTCTCTGCCTGACAGCCTTCCTTTTTCTTTCCAATAACAGATTGATCTGCTTACTCATTAGAGCATAGGCATGAGGGAAAATGTCAGGTTTTTGTCACCTGCATTTTTATTTGTGCATTCCTCCTTCAGAAATGGCTCATTATGATTATAATTTTGTCCACACCTGACCACAGGGCAACCTCCTTCAACCAAAATTGCAAACATGGCATCTTTCTTTTAAATGGCTAATTTGTTAACTTGCTTCACTGCATTCTTGTTTTGAGTATTTGGGGTTTGTGAGTGTGTCTGTGTGTGTATGTGTCTTGAGTTTTAAACGGAGCTCTGCAAATACCCTCTCTGCAAGATGGCACATTCTCTCTTGTAGGAAGAACTAGAAATGAGGAACACTTGGTGCTTGATTGACATAAAGCATATCTGAAAGACAGAGACATCTTAGTTCTGTTGATGTTCAGCCTATGGGACTTTGGTTTTAGTTCTCAGGAGAACCCCAATTGGATTCTGCTTCTACCTATGTAGGCTTCCTGCTTAGATACTACATTCCCTTCTACCATAGGAATGAAGCACTTGCAGTTCTGAAAACACTCCTCTCCCCTTTTAAGTTCTAAACTGCTTTGTTTTTTGGTTCTTTTGTCAGCTTTCCCTTTAACCCCTCTTTCTATACAGTGAGTGCATTCTCCTCAGAATGAGTGACCCAGAGAGAAGCCTGGAGTTATTGCTGAGGAAGAAATCTGCATAGGTACTTAGTTCTTAATCTACTTCTATGTACATTCTACACTGAGACTGTTTGGTTCTTAAACCACCATGATACTGAGACCAGGGTAATTTCAGTGTAATTCAGGTAGTTCTGTCCAGAGGTAAAGTGTAGAATCATCACCAGTGTTTCAGTCAACAATCTAGGATTCAACCAAGTGCTGGTAGACTCAAAGGAAACCAAGAGAGAGTCAGGTGGAGAGCTCAAAAAAATTCTGTCCTCACTATAAGAAGGAATAAAAATGGCACACGAAAGAAGAACAACACATTTTGTGTCCTTTCATAATCCAATAAGAATATGGCTATTTAAGGCTAATCTGGTGGGACAAAAAGTTTCAGTTGATACACCTCACTGCTGCAAAATGAAATAGTTTCTGGAATCCTTAGAGATGCTTATTCTAGATTGTTCCCCCACTTCCCTTCATCACCTTGCAAATACATGGCATACAACAACTGCAAACGAATCCATATTTCCCAAGATTACTTAGAGGTTAACAACCACAATGACAAAGTATTCTGAAGTTTTTTAAATGCGTGTTAAGGTAAATTTTTAAAGGTATTTTTTTCCAACATAATTTCTCAAGACTTTCACCATGATGATGTATACTGTGCCATTTCAGGAATGGGATGCATAGTTTACCACATTTCCCAAACTTCTTTGACCATAAAACCATTTTCCTCCTGGGGCACCCTATGGGATGACCAATGGACTATACTCTGGTAAAAAGCATTTATCAAATGAATAAATCATTAAAAAGCACTAAAGGAGACCCTAACTCAATGAACTGCCCAAGTCGACTCACAGCCTGCTACAGTGGCCCAAATCAACTGGGCCAAACTTGAGGATAAGAGCATTGGGTGGAGTTTGTGACTCCCTGGAAATCACTCCGCTTGTCTTTTCCAAGATTCTTTATAGGCAAAATCAGTATAAAATTAACATCAATAATTACTCAGCGGTATATTAACCAGAAATCCAACTTTTAATTCTCATGTCACCTTTGACCTACCATATAAACGCTTCATTATTATTTGCTCCTTGAACCAGAAAATAGGAAGGAGATTAAAGAACTATAGAGCCATTAGTTTAGAATCATCTAATTCAAACAGCTGTGGAGACTTTTTCAAGGTTGATTTGTAACAAAACCAAGACTAGAACCTTGGCTTCTTCCCTTGACCCCACTGTTCTTTGCCCTTCACCTTCATTCCTCTGTCTCTGCAAATTCCTATCCTGGTTCTTTTTTACAATGTGTTAGGATATAAGATGTAGCCATAGTTTATGGGGTCAAAAGATTAATGTTTCTGCTGTCAAGTAATTGTTATGTTCAACTGGATTGTGCACTTCAAAATGTCAAAACAAGTACAAATCTGTATAGTTATAAGCACAACGTTGTTGATGCAATGCTAGATGTATTGCCAATCAGTGTCTGTTATAGACATTGAAAACTAGCTGGGGTTGAGTTAGCTATCTGGGCTTCTCTCTACAGCCCTGAGGAAGAGAGACTGGCTATGTAATGAAGCCCTAACATCTAGCTAATATTTTCAGTCACTGTCTGCCAACTCATTGACAGCAGAGACCTCTTGGAGTATCTTTCCCTCCTTTGAATCCCTGAAAGATGTGTTTATTTTCCAAAATACAAAGAAGGAGAAGTTACCTTGCAAAGTATTAAAAATGGCAAAAAGATACAAGAAAAAGATCCTCACAGGTCCCCAAGCGAAAAAGGTAAACCCCCAGGTGAGGCCAAGTAAGAATGTCAGGCTTGTTGTGCCTTTGAGGTCATGCAGGATCATTTTCCACCGAATCTTCTGGCCTTGGGATTTCATGGAATTCAGTTGAGAAAGAACAGTGCAAAACATGGAGAAATTCATGAGAAATATGAGGCAAAAATAAGCCACAACTGAGATGTAAAAGATATAATCATCTTTAATCCAACAACTGTAAGAGACAAAACAGACAAGACCATCGTGAGGCAGAGAAACATAAACACACATTTTTCAGTGAGACTCTGAAGACCCCTAGTCAATTTAATTCCACCTGAGAACACCTAGTTAAGAAGCCTCATTCACACTCACAAGGGGCAGAGCTGGGACAAGAACCTCAACACCTTGAGCCAGAGTTTAAGCTTCTTTCTAGTGTCAAGACAGAAAACCCAGGGGATATGTCTGCCCTACATATTCAGAAACCTCTCAGTCCAATTCCGTAGGAGGTTATTCTCTTCCTCAACAGCATAAACATAAGTTATGTATTGCCCCCAAAGTGGCCTCCCCCACCTTATACCTGAGCTTTTATGTGCAGTATAAATTTTGCTTTGCATGATAAATGTCAGTAAAAGGATAAGAGCAATGACTGACTTTTTGAATATTACATCAAACAATGATGAGCTTATCAGAGTTAATGAAAATGCAACAAATAGAGAACAGCTCTTCTTGTACTGTTTTAAAATAGGATGTATATTTTAAAACTCTCACCACAGCTACCAGTTTGGACTACAGAAGGCAACACTGGCTGCTGAGGTGATTAACAGCTCAACCATTTCTATCAAAGAAGAAATATGTGGTAACCTACAAGAACAGATATTCATCTAATAACATTTCCTATTACTGGCGGTATTACCTCTGATTTTTTAACATAGACAAGTTTCACTAATTCCTCTGTGTGTCAACTTAGCTGAAACCTCTATTCCAGAACCAGGGAAATCTCTTGTGGACATATTACTTGTGCTGGTTTGGATACTTTCATGTATGTGTGAGTTTGTATATGTGTCTGTGTCTTGGGAGGGAGTGGAGGGGGAACATGTAATTTCCCTGATAGAGTCTTAATACTTAAGCTTCCCTGAATACAATCTTCAGCCTTAAAGGAAGCTATAGAAAACTGTTTTAAAAAGGGTGCTGTGTTTTTTAATTTTTTCTTTATTTTTAATTATGTTTTATTGATTATGCTATTACAGTCATCCCAATTTTCCCTCTTTCCCCCCTTCCGCCCAGCATCCCCCACTTCCTCGGGCAATCCTCACACCATTGTTGTGGGGGCTGACCACCAACATCTGCTCTCCATAAAATATCAGCTGTGCAGGGGCAGGGTAGTTGATGGTGCTCCGATGTGGTCTATAGCTGTCCACTGGGTCCTCTGGCTCTGTAGTTTCCCGGGTGTTGCCAGCCAAGGTCATCCCTGACCTGTGTTTTGTCTGGGGCCACCCTGCCTGAGCTGTAAAGCAATCTATGATGGCTGTTACTTGTGCTGGGCTTGGAGATTCCCAGATGAAGCCAAGTGTGAATCTAGGCTGGCTACTGCTAGTGCCAGGCCCAGGGCCATTTAGCAAGAGGCACCAGGGCTGGGGCATCACTGAGGCAAGCTGTTGCTAATTTGAAAGTGTTTAGGAAGTTGTGGAGCATGAGCCAAGAACAGCCACTCATATGGAGAAGCCACTGTTAACAGGTGTAAGTTGGGTGGGATGGAGTCTCAGGCGATCTCCAGGGTGGGGCAAACTGTGTTAGCCAGGTTGATGGAGTCTCAGATATGGCATCTGCCTCCCAGTTCTGTGCCTCTGTTATGGGGGAGGGTTCATAAAGAGGACAATGGCCTCTGCCTGCCTTTCTGCCTGGGAGAAAGCTCCCAGCTTTGGCCTTGATGCCTGACACTTCAGTTCCTCCCTATATGCCACTGGTGCCTTTCAAGCTGCTACCCCAATGCTGAAGCTTAGAGGGTGTGAGTCTGAGTAAGTCTACATGTGGGTTTCTTAAGAGGAACTGCTTGGGGCTCCAGAGGTTTCTTCCACTGATTCAGTCCCTGCTGGTTCTTGCAGCCAGGAGTTGTGGAGATTTATCTTCCTGGCACTGGAACCCTGAGATGGGAGGCCTGGTGGGGGACTGGTACTCCTTGCTCCCGAGATATCCCTCCTGAATTTTTATCCACCACACATGGATGTGGAACCAGCCCATTCTGCATCTCCACCCCTCCTACCAGTCTGGATGGATGTGCTTTCTTTAGTTCCGTAGTTGTCAGACTTTCATTCAGCTCAATTTCTGATGGTCCTGAGTGATGGTTGTTCTATAATGTACTTGTAATTTTGATGTGGTTGTGCAAGGAGGGGAGCTGTTTTTGCCTATGCTGCCATCTTAACTGGAAGTCCCTCAGCGCTATATGTTTAGATAGAAAATCGTCTCCAAGACATATTAAATACTGGGTTGGCCAAAAAGTCCATTTGTTTTTTTCCATAAAATAAAAGACACATTTTGCATTTTCACCAATCACTTTATTGATTTGGATATTTTGAGTATGTCAGCTATCTCCTCTGTGATAAAATGTTGATCGTTCTCAATGTTTTGATTTCATTGCTATCAACTTCAACTGGTCTACTATGGAGTATCGCTTAGTGAGAAATCTCCAACATGAAATTTTGCAAACCACTGTTGACATGTTTGATCAGTCACAGCACCTTCTCCATACACTTAAGAATCTTTTTTTGCATTTCAGTTACATTTTTACCTCTCTTGAAATAATAAAGCACAATATGCTGAAAATGTTGCATATTTTCTTCAATCTTCCACATTAAAATGGCTACACAAAAATTCACTAATTTTGATAAATTTGTTTTAAATGCACACTGATATGACAGCTGTCACAATACAATCTAACAAAATTGTTTAGAATGAAGTTAAAGACAACTATGCGCTACTAGAGCCATCTTATGGAAAAAAACCAAATCAATTTTTTGCCATCCCAATACCAAGTAATGTATACTTACCATT
Organism: Mormoops blainvillei; assembly: GCA_004026545.1. NCBI lineage: Eukaryota > Metazoa > Chordata > Mammalia > Chiroptera > Mormoopidae > Mormoops > Mormoops blainvillei. The sequence continues at coordinate 18,098 of PVJD01016903.1, forward strand.
TGGTAACAAAGTGTGCAAGAGAATATCTATGCAAATTTGATTATTTGTAATAAGAGTTGCATCAAGGGAGAGAAACTGGGTAACTGGGGCTGGGAGTGGATCCTACTTTCCATCCTCTACCCTTGTGTACATTTTAATTTGTACCATGTATTGTACCTGTATTACTTCATATATATGTGTATACACACATATGTATACACACATATACATAGATACATATGTATCTACGTATAGATACACACATATGTACATACACGCACACACACACACACACACACATAAAAGCTCTTAGAGCAGTCTGCCTCTTACTAACCACTTCACATATGTAAGGCTTATATTCAGGTGGAGTAGAGTTAGTTTTGTTCTGACTTTGCTTTTGCTTTTGATCATTGAGGAAGAATAACCATTAGATAGATAATGGGAGGCACTTTAAATCTCAAATTAGGCAAGAAGGGAAGAAGGAAGATTAGATAAGTAGGGCAAAGGGAGAGAAAGAACAGATAACAAGAAATTTTAGTTAGAAAGCATATGCTGGAATTGACAATAGTATTTTGACCTTCTGGAAACTATCATCTCATTATGAAAAACAGAGGAGTCTGGGGGACAAGACCTCCTATTTTTGATTTCGGTCTAGTTGGAGTGGAAATCTATAATGAAAAGGTACTTGAGAGGCAATTCTAAAGAAAATGGATATGGGCAAGTTGCCCTGGCTGGTGTGGTTCAGTGGATTGAGTGCCAGCCTGTGAACCAAAGGGTCACAGGTCCAATTCCCAGTCAGGGCACATGCCTGGGTTGTAGGCCAGGTTCCCAGTATGGGGCACATGAGAAGCAACCAAACATTGATGTTTCTTTTCCTCTCTTTCTCACTCCCTTCCCCTCTCTCTAGAAATAAATAAAAAATATTTTAAAAAATGGATATGGATAAGTAAAAACAATAATAAATGAGACTGTGCAGTCTAAAGAACTACATGGTAACTATCTAAAGGCCTATAAAAGAAGGTTCTAGAGAGATGAAGCAAAGCAAATGGCTGCTCTCTTATCGCTGTAAATGACAGAACCAAAGAGATGTGTTTATACCCAAAAAGAAAAAGAAAACAAAGGAAGGAAAGAAAGAAGGAAGGAAGAAAGGAAGGAAGGAAGGAAGGAAGGAAGGAAGGAAGGAAGGAAGGAAGGAAGGAAGGAAGGGAGGGAGGAGGAAAAGAAAAGAAAAGAAAAACAATACAACAACAAAGTTGAG
>PVJD01016904.1:0-19335 GCA_004026545.1 Mormoops blainvillei
TCCATATATCTAACAACAATCATATGGAAAATTAAAATGCAATAAGAATGTAAGGAAATAAAATGTGTCTTTTAATGTAAGATACATGACAAACAGTAGCTACTAAACTTAAAAGCTCATACAAGTTATAATAAAATTAACACAATTAGAAAATGAAAATGGTCAGAGGACTCTGATTAGCAATATACAAAGGAAGAAGTGAAAATTACTAATAATCATATGAAAAAGCCCTGTGTCATAGGTAACCAAAGTAAAAATAAAAAATAGCATAATCACTAAATACCATTTACTGTCTATCAAGTTGATAATTAAAAATTATAGTTACCAGTATTAACAAGGGTACGAGTAAGCAAATGCTCTTATGTGATGCTTGAGGAAATGTATGTTGATTTATTCCCCCTGTAAAACATTTTTGAAATAAAGCCTTAGATGTGTACATACAATTTCTTCCAAAAAATTTACCTTCAGAAATGTATTATAAGGAAATAATCAAGGATGTCCAAATATTTATCTATAAAACTCTTCACCCCAGAATTAGTCATTATAGTGAAAAGTTTGGAAACACCTAATGTCAAAAAAAGGGGATTGGTTGATAAATTATAGTACATTCATATAATGTAGTCATGAAAATGATCATGCTCTGGAAGGATGTTAAATGGTGTGGAAATAGTACTGTGGTTCATTATGTATCATAATGTAAGTCAGTAAAAAGGTAAGCCTCATGCAGGGGAAAATATGTACATGATACCATTTTGTTATGAAAGATACATTATTGTATAGAATAATTATGTTTCATATGGAAAATAGACTTAAAATGTACCACGACACCAGTTTTTATTGTTGAGGGTTGAGAATTGGAAGATTTTTGTGCTTTTGTGCATTTTTTAAGTTGTCTATAATGAACATATCAAAGTGAAAAATTAATTTTAAAACCAATTACAAATAAAAACCCAGAATGGTATAACTTGGGTGTCTTAATAAAGCTGGAAGTGAAGACAAATCACTGGACAGAGAGGAAAATGTTAACTCTGTACCAGTACGTTGTGGAGGTTAGTTCCTGGGCACCAGCCCAAAGGCAACAGGTATCCTCATGGCATCCAAGAGGAAGCGACTGATCTGCCAGCTTTCGCAGACGCCAGCCGCATTGGCTAGCCTCACGGAAGTTTGTCCTGACCATTTTATGGTCATGCTACTCTAGTTAACTTTTCCTTGCCCAGCTTCTCCCTTTGGAAAATGTGATCTGCTCAAATCTTCTTCTCTGACTGTGTCTTACTATAATAATTAAAGACAATCACTGGAGGCACTTGGAAGAGAAGAGATAACAACCTTAGGGTATTCAGACTTGTAAACCTTGTCATAATCTGAAAATAATGTGTCCAGTGAAGAGATGTAGCATGGGGTCGAGAATGTCTGATTTCATATGATTGCCTATAAGACAAGAGTTCTGACACTCACCTGGGCCACATTTTTCCAAACTTGTGGATAAGGTTTGACAAGGGACTCTAGCTATCTTCTGAGTCAGTTTGGACTATGTAGGCAAAAATCTTATTACTAATGCTAATAGCTAGTAGTGGCAATGATAAGAATAAGAATTAGTTTTCATGAAACGTTGTTAAGTTCAGGAACTCTGCTCAGCTCTTCATAAGTATGATATAATTTAATTCTCCTAAAAACTCTGTAAGTTAAGCATTATTATTGTCCAAATTCAAAAATGAGGAAATTCTAAAAAGCTCAAAACCAATCATGGCCAGTCTGTTTAAATACAAATCCTCTAGAAAATCATTAAACCTTTTATTTTTTTAAAGTTTTCTACTACCTAGCCCAAAAGTTACTCCTGGTTTGTGCTTCCTTGTCTATCTTTTGACCCCATACCAGCCTATGGAGTTAGATGAAGTAAATGTGAGGCATTTATGTTCTGTGAATCTATTTTGTCACCACTACATATAGGGTTCCTCTGGGAGACTTGGGTGCCCCGATATGGGCTCACTCTGAAGTATTTCTTTTCACTCTTCTGTCTCTCTGGGGATGTCTGCTGCCCTCAGAGCTACTGGAGGGTAGCGCTTGTGCCTGCAGCTGCTACTGCTGCCTATGACCTCCAAGGAACTACTGCTTTACCCATTTCTCGGTGTTTTCAAGTTGAAAGACTTTCCATGTGGTAAAGCATACTGCCTTAACCTCATGTCTCATGGGACTAACATGCTGTGTTTTGCGTAAATGTGGAAGAAAATGTTCCCTAGTTAAGGCTCAGACAAAGACTTTGGGAGTTCCTGGACTGAGAGAGGCAGCAGCTCACATTCCCTTCCGCTCTCCCTGGCATGGCACTCTGCCCAGCCAGGTTGCTTTCCCCCCACTTGCCAAGCCAGTCAGTTCCTTCAGGGCAGCCTGGGTGCCGCTTGGACAGAGCTCCAGTTCATCAGACACAGCCAGACTGAACTCGGCTTAGGCTCAGCGAGAAGCTTTCTCGCCCAAAGTCAGAGTGCTTATCTCTTTAAAGCCAAAGGTATGCCATTATGTACATGCAGAAAAAGAAATTAAAAAAAAAAAAAAACTAGAGAAAAGGAATGAAATTCAAGACTCAAATTCCTGCTAGCAAGGAAAACTGAAGACAACATGAGGGCCAGTTTACTTCACCAATGCTGCCTGTCTCCATTGTGACATTTTTTCATTTTAGTAGCCATCTTACTTTTTGTCCTACTTACTTTTATTGACTTTTATATTCAAAGGTAGCATTAAAAAGGTAAAAGGACTCTGTGAAAGGGCATTATACAAATGTTGCGAATTCACTGATTTGACTCTCCGAAGCAGTAGCTGGCACTGACAATGGTACTATAATTGAATTTTAATCACTAACGTATTTCCCTCCATCGTGCTTTGCACTACTTTACACCGAAGAACAAATTAATATAATCATGTGGTTTAATTCAGTATCCACTTAATTGATGAATTAGGGGTTTCAAAACACATCCAAAAACATTTAGAATTTTAAGAAAAATTAAGAAAGTCAAAACTACCCTGGAACCTACAGAATATTGATCTAGGTCAGGGGTTGATATTTATGACCCACAGACCAAATTGGGCCTACTACCTGTTTTTGTATAGCCGACGAGCTAAGAGTAATTTTTATATTTTTAAATAGTTGAAAAGAAAGACTTGCATGATGTATAACAATTTATAGAAAATTAAATTTTGGTGTCAGTAAACTTTTATTGAAATACAGAAAAGCTCATGTGTTTCATATTATCTGTAGAAGCTTTCACACCACAGCTGCAGAGGTGAGTCATTGTGACAGAGACATATGGCCCACAAAGCATGAAATATTTATTATTTGGCCTTTTACAGGAAAGTTTGCCAATTCCCGATCTGTCTGATTGATTTTGATATTTGTAATTTGACATAAAGGAATAGAAAATAAAAAGAGGTGGATAAAATAACCTTCAAAATATTTCAGCTTGAAAATGCGGTGTAAAAGAGTATGTGAGTACGTACTCATATATGTATATGTATATGTGTATGCATATATATGTGTGTATATTTATGTTATAAAATTTGCATGGATAATTATTAAGTTCTAAATTTTTAGAAAACTTTGGTAGGTAGAAGCAAGGGAGAATGGATAACAATATGGCAGTGTGTGCTAAGGATTCTGACAAAAACTGGAAGTGAGACCTAGCTTCAGTACTAAGTAGCTGTGCAACTTGAAACACAACACATTGTGTGACCACTCTGAATCTGATCTCTCAGCTGTGAAATGAAAGTGAAAATACCTACTTCATTAAAGTCAGAGGGAGGATTATAAATAACATAAGTAAACTAGCCTGATCCAGTGACTTAAATCTACTAGCTTTTTGGTGAATAATATATACAGTGTTGTGGTTTTGGTCAATCTTCTCTAGTAACACACATCCTTGAGAGAGTGAGAGAGGTTTTCAAGAAGAAATTTAGATTAATTTCTGCTTGGGGAAGTCACCTTGGAGAATATAGGAGGAAAACTTTCAAGGATATAGGAGGAAAGAATATAGGAGGAAAACTAGTTTCTTTCATTCATTCAACATACAGTTACTGGCATACCTATATACCAGACACTGTGGCCAATGTTAGGGAGAAACTAGTGAGAAAGACAGTTTTGGTATCTGTTCTTATGGATTTTATAACTAATATGGAAGCAAGACAATGTGCTAGTAACTGAACAAGTCATAAATAATTCTATGAAAGAAGCAAATAGGGCTAGAATTCAGAATGAAGGAGTGGTCTACATTAGCTAGAACATTCAGATTAGGTTTCTCTTTAAGGATGAGAGGGACCCAGGCACATAAACAGAAAAACGAGGGAAAGAATAAACAAGTGGGACTTTATCAAAATAAAAAGCTTGTGCACAACTAAAGAAAATATCAGCAAAATTAAAAGGGAACCAACCATATAGGAAAATATATTTGCCTATGATACTTCAGACAAGATTTTGATCTCCAAAATACATAAAGAACTCACACAACTCTACTCCAGGAAGACAAACAACCCAATTAAAAAATGGGCGAAGGACCTGAACAGATAATTCTCTAAGGAGGACAAACAGAGGGTCCAGAGACAACTGAAAGGGTGCTCAGCATCACTAACCAGTGGAGAGATTCAAATTAAAACCACAATGATACCACTTCACACCAGTCAGAATGGTCATCATAAACAAATCAACAAATAATAAGTGCTGGCGAGGTTGTGGAGAAAGGGAACCCTAGTACACTGTTGGTGGGAATGCAGACTGGTGCAGCCACTGTGGAAAACAGTTTGGAATTTCCTCAGAAAACTAAAAATGGAACTGCCTTTTCACCCAGCAATTCCACTGCTGGGATTATATGCTAAGAATCCTGAAACACCAATTCAAAAGAATTTATGCACCCCAATGTTCATTGCAGCACAATTTACAATAGTCAAGAGCTGGAAGCAACCTAAGTGCCCTTCAGTAAATGAGTGGATTAAAAAACTATGGTACATTTACACAATGGAGTACTATGCAACAAAAAGAAAGAAGGAGCTCCTACCCTTCGCAAAAGCATGGATGGATCTGGAGAATATTACGCTAAGTGAAATAAGCCAGGTAGTGAAAGACAAATACCATATGTTCTCATCTATAAGTGGACCCTAATCAACAAAACAAACAAGCATGCAAAATATAACAAGAGACATTGAAATAAAGAACAAACTGACAATAACCAGAGGGGAGTGGGGAGAGGGATAATATGGGAAAACAGGGGAAGGGTTGTCAAGGGACATGTATAAAGGACACATGGACAAAGCCAAAGGGGATAGGATTGAGGGTGGGAGGCGGGGATGAGCGGGTACAAGGACAGTTGGGTGGAAAATGGAGACACCTGTACTTGAACAACAATAAAAAGAAAAGAACACACACACCAAAAGCAGGGGTGTATATAACAGTATTGTAGTAATAGGAGCAGTAGCATTAGTAATAGTAATATTTGTATATATTATAGAGAATTTCACATTCAAGTGAAAGAGGAATTTGAGCCTTGAAATTGATATATTGGCCAAATCCTTCAACAATAAACACTATTAAAATGAAAACCTCCATAAACGGATAATCTTCTCAAGCCTCCATCAGTCACTTTTTATTATCTGAACTTAGCACAATGGGGCTGTTGTGTTACAAGAGGTTGTGCATACGACTCCCTGGAAGTCTCCTTGACCCAGTTCCATGAATTAAAGAGGAGTCACAGTATCTGGCATGTTATTAGGAAATCAGGCTGTATAGGGATTAGACATGGTATTTATACTGAGCTATCATGTGGCTCAAAATATACTACCTCAGAAATTAATGCAAGTGTTTTATCTTCCTTCAAACAAGAACTTGCTGCAGCACTTAAAATTCTTAAAGAAAGCTCAGGAAGAAAGTATCCAGATCTTGAGGTCTGACTTGAGGTCTGACTAGGGAGAGCAGGGATCATTTTATGAAACTTCTGGGCTCAGAGATGGGACCACAGTTCTGAAATGATGCTCATGGGCACCATTCAGTTGGAGGAATATTACCAAACACACACTAAAGGGCATTTAATAATGTGACAGGCTCTACCATTTCCTTCTTTTAGGATACTTCTCTGCCTCCTAGCCCTGTAAGATCAGAGTAAATCTTTACTCATCCTTCTCATGCCTCCTTGGTTTGGTCACACATGACAGTCTGGCCCCTGACCCATTACATCAGGGAAGTACCATGGCTTTATATTGTCCTCTGAGAGGTTATGGAATGGTTTTCTTGTTCTGAAAATCAGAGTTTTGCTTTTTCACTACAGGATTCCAAACTTCTTGAGGTCAGGAACTCTAGATCAGTTTGTTCTTGCCGGGTAAAAATAGCACATCAATACTTAGTGGCCTGTGATTCTATAAGCCATGGGACCATTCTGATCTCAGCTAGTCCCCCTTAGGGGCCTATAGGGAGAGCTCTGCCCTGCAGTTTCACTGGCTATGACCAGGGGCCCATTTTATCTCCCAATGCGCTCTCTCAGCCTCCAGCACAGAGTGCCCAGGCAGGATTCCAGGAGGGCAAGAAATGAATGCATGGCCACTTGAGGCCTTGGCTTGGGACTAAGAAGTACATCACTATGCTTTTCATACTGTTGGCCTAAGCAAGTCCCATGGCAAAGTTAGATTCAAGTGGTGGGGAAGTATTCTCTATTCCTGGAAGGAGGCAGCTGCAACGTCCTATTGTAAAGGGTGTAGATGTTGGGAGGAGTGGGAAATGGGGTCAATTTTGCAATTAATCTACTATGTCTTGTTTGTGACTATAGCTCCAGTGCCAAGCCCACCCACTGCTTAATCCATAGGAACTGCTCAGTAAATAACTACTAAAGGGGTGATGGAATGTTGTATTTGGGCCTGAGCCCTGAGCCTTCTCTTATTACTGAGATACCTGATGGTAGCATAGATTTAAGCTGCTTGGCGTTCTCTTCCCTTCTTCCTATCCTTGTTTTCTAGTCTAGCTCAGCCCTGATACCAACTAGAAAACCACCAACATAATCAGGAGAGTACTGAGTCATTATGTCATTACCAAAGAAAAAAATCAAATTAAAATATTTTCATTCTGAGGAGTCTTGAAATATTTAAACTGCTTTCTTACCTTGTTTTTTAAAATGGAGGAGAGAATTAAACAACTTCTACAAACTGATATTTTATAAGGATGGAAGGAAAAGAAATTCTGTTACACATACATACCAAACACATTTTTAAGTTTCTCCATATATTATCTTTTTTAATCCTCACAATATTATAGATATTATTTTTCCCATTGTAAAGATTCAGAGGTACAAAAATCACATCCCAAAGGGGCACCCAGATGGTAAGCAGCAGAACTGACTCTTTCTGCTGACTTTTTTTAAACTGACTTTTCTTCTACAGCACGTGTCCTCTCAGACCTAATCACAGGTCATTCTTCAAGCAGCCTAAAACAGGGATGGTCCTGAAACCTGGGGTGAGGGTGTTAAATTGTGAATCCTTATCTTAAAAGCAAGTCAACCCCAACTCCCTTTGGTGGACAAAGTTCCTGACAGTAAGCAGCACAATTCAGAGACAGGTAGCCTTACCTCTGCGTCTTCTGTAGCTGAGACAAGGGAAGGGATGACAAACAATGAGCCCTGATGGCTCAGTTTGGCCAGCAATGAGTTAAGGACAAAATTTTGTCCTAAAAACGTGCCTGTGCCCCAGTCAAAAGCTAGTTATAGAGTCATTTGAAAATGAAAATCACTTACTTTTGATCACAAAATAGTGTATTTTGTTCAAGACATTGATGAGATTCTCTTTCCATTAAATTTAGCCCCAAGCAGCAACAATTTCTGAGGTTTCTTTTATAGCAGCCTCCAAAGGCCCATTAAAATTCTTTGTATGAACTAGAATGCTGTTTCATCAAATCTTCTTAAAGTAAATAAATATTGTGTGACAAGATGGCATAAATACTAAACAGAGGCCTGACGAAGACCAAATCTTGTGGAACTGAGCAAAATTCATTTTATCTGTGGATCCCATTCATATGGCAAATGAAAACTCAAAAAATATTTTTATTGGACTGGACCTGCACCTCAAGGGTCTATCACCTGCAGACATCTAGACAAATAGTTGATTTTCATACATAGATGTTCATGACTTGGATCCCGAGGCCACCGCCCTTTGGATAAGGACCAGCCTCCGCGGGAAGAAGAGCCAGCTCTAAAATGCATCGGCATTCTTCTTGGCCTCTGGCTGTATCAATTAGCTCACAAGGGGTTGCAAAGTGGTGAGTTTCTACTTGATCATGCCTTCTCTATTCACCAGCTCCTATTATTCTAGAATCAAGGGCTTTCTCACACTAAACCAGGCTGAATTATAATAAAATTCAGGGTAACCAAATTATGTCTCTCTTCATTCCACCTTAAACCAAGACCCCTGACATAATCCTACACGATTCTCTTATTATGAAGAGACCTAGGTGGCCCTGGTAGTATAATCAGGGGAAAAAATACAAATTAGAATTATTCCTACCACCACTAATCCCATTGAGACAAAATTGTTTACTTCCTTGAACAAAATAGATTCTGACACCCCAAAGCATTATTATGTAACTAATTCTGTTAAGAGAAAATTAATCTGTTTTTCTGCTTTACACCTATAAAATGAATGAGGTTAAGTTATGGATCTGAACTCAATCATTCCTCTCTTAGATTGTGCTGCAACATTTTCACAAGCAAATACATTGTCATTCTAATAGATGGCTTTCTACTGAGAGTAAGTTCTTCAACAGCAAATGTGCTGAATATGGTGTTTTTAGTTATTATGCATGCAGCAATAGTTTCTATAGAACCATGGGGGAAAAAAGAGCCACTGAACTTGAAGACAGGTGACTTGAGATTATCTGACCTGAAAAACAGAAATAAAAATAGACTGAAGAAAAAGAAGTCTTCAGAGATCACGAAGTTTACAAACAAGCTCATTGCTGGCCAAACTGGCTCATAATAGGAGTTTTGTAAGGCAAAAAGAATACTTGAAAAAGTAATAAAGGGTAAAAAAATATCTCTTCAAACTTGATTAAAAACATTAACCCATATTTTCAGGAAGCTCAACAAATTCTATGCAGTATCAACTCAGAGAACCACATAAAAACACATCATAATCAAACTGTCAAAACCAAAGGCAAAGGAAGAATCTCAAAAATAGGAAGAGAAAAGCTACTTATTTTTTCTTTAAAAAAATTTTTTAAAGAGATTTCATTCATCTACTTTTAGAGAGAGGGGAAGGGAGAGAGAAAAAGAGAGAGAGAGAGAAATAACGCAACCCAGGCATGTGCCCTGACTGGGAATTGAACTGGCAATTTCCTAGTTCACAGGCTGGCACTCAATCCATTGAGCCACACCAGCCAGGGAGAAGCTACTTTAACAGCTTATTTCTCATCAGAAACCATGCAGACCAGAAGGCAGTGGAATGATGTAGTCAAAATACAGAAAGAAAGATTGTCAACCAAGAATTCTTTATCCAGCAAAATTTTATGTTTTTCACAAATGGAGAAGAAATTAGGACTTTCCCAGATAAACAAAAACTGAGATAATTCATTACTAGTAGACCTGACTTTCAAGAAACAATAAAGGAATCCCCTCAGGCTGAAAAGAAGAACAGTAGACTGTAATTTGAATTAAGATGAAGAGATAAAGAGTGCCAGTAAAGGTAACTATATAGATAAGTATAAAGGACAGCATAAGTTTATTCTCTGATTTAAAAGACAACTGCATAAAGCAGTAATTAAAACCGGGCAAACAATGTATTTAGTCTCTCCAGTCCTGGTCCATAACAGGAGTGCCCCTTACTCAGCAGCAAGTGGACACGGCCATGGGTCAGGGCACTTTGCTTCACAGGGAGACCTTTGTCCTTCCTACTACTGATTAGAACCACATAATCCTTTCATTCTTCACCTAGAGTGTCAGCCAGCAGCAATGTCTGTGGCCATACACTTGTCATAAAAGGTACAAAGTCTGAGTTCATTGTCTACTTCAATGAGTTTCTGGCAGCCAGTGTCTGGGAAAGAGATGTTCAGCTTCACCGTAAAGCAGCTGACTGTCTCTGAGGTACCACAATAAAGAGAGTAAATCTTAAAAATTTTAGTCACTAGAAAAAAATTGTAACTATATAAAGTGATATATGTTAAGTAAACTTATTGTAGTAATCATTTCTCAATATATACATATATAAAGTCATTATGTTGTAGACCTGAAATCAGCAATTTTCAACAAGTGTGCAATGGCACACTGGTGTGCTGCAAAAATTTTAACATATGCAATACCTGACTATTTAGTCAGGGCACTGACCTGTTTTCCCTTAGATTGGCAAATAAAAAAATGACAACAGCCAACACAGCAATAGCCATCTGATGTGAATGAATTAAAACTATACCTATTTTTTTGTCAGACTAGCAAAAAATATGCATTTTGGTGTGTCACAGAATTTTAGTGGTATGTGTGCCATGAGATAGAAAAGGTTGAAAATCAATGCCTTAAACTAACAATGTTATTGTTCATTATATCTCAATGAAGCTAGAAACAGAGAAGAAAAAGAGAAGTGCAAGGCAACCCACAGGGTGGGAGATATATTTGCAAAGCTTACATCTGATGAAGGACTAATACCCAGAATATATTTTATAAACCCTGTAACTCAACAACAAAAATACAAAAAACACAATTACAAAATGGGCAAAGGACTCAAACAGACATATCTCCAAAAAAGATATACAAATGACTAACAAGCATTTGAAAAGATGCTCAGTTTCATTAGTCATTAGGGAAATGCAAATCAAAACCACAGTGAGATGCCACGTCATCCCCACTAGGACAGCCATAATAAAAAAGAACAATGACAGGTGTTGCCAAAAATGTGGAGACACTGGAACCCTCATATGGTGCTGGTGCAAATGTAAAATGGTGCAGCTGCTTTGGAAAACAGTTTGCCATTGCTTGACAGTTTAAACATAGAGTTGCCATATCACTTAGTAAATTTATTCCTAGTTAGTTACCAAAGAGAGTAGAGAACATATGTCCATATAAAAACTTGAACACAAATTCTCATAGCAGCATTATTCATAATAGCCAAAAAATGAAAATAATTCTAATGTCCATCAAGTGATGAATAGATAAAATGTGGTATAAGAGATCTATCCAGAAAGCATCCAGCCATGTAATATGAAAAATAGAGACATTTATTGAAGAAGATACAAGGTACAAGAAACATTGTACACAGGACAATCATGCCTCAGTCCCCTTCAAAGTAGGCACCTTGGACCTCACACAATTCTCCCAGTCACCATCAGTTGCCCTGTCATATTTTCCTGAATCTCATCAATGGTCTGAAATATCTTACCTTTCAAAGGCGATTTTAGTTTTGGGCGATGCCAGAAGTTGCTGGGTGCCAAATCTTGGCTGTAGGCGGCCCGAGTCGCCTGAGTGATTTGATGTTTCACCAAAAAGCTCTGCATGAAACCTAATGCATGAGTGGGCATGTTGTCATGATGAAGCTGCCAATCCCCAGTTGCCCATAGCTGCAGCCGTTTTCGCCCTACTGCATCTCTCAACCGATGAAGAACATTGAGGTAGTACTCCTTATTAATTGTTAGGCCTGGAGGGGTGTACTCATGATGAACAACACCTTCCCAGTCAAAAAACACAGTTAACATGGTTTTGATCTTGCTGTGACTTTTCCACACCTTCTTCAGGTGCAGAGAATCAGGCAACTTCCATTGGGATGACTGGACCTTCATTTCCAGATCATAGCTGTAGACCCACCATTCATCTTTGGTTATGACCTTCTTGAGGAAATCTGGTTCATTGACAGCAGTTTGAATCAAGTCATTAGCAACTGCAGCACATTGTTCCTTCTGTTCTGGTAGCAGAAGCCACAGAACGAATTTTGCCATGATGTTTTTCATGCCAAGATCCTGAGTCAAAATCTTGTATGCAGTAGTTTTTGAAATCCTCAGATCAGCTTCTAGTTCTCACAGTCAGTTGCTGATCTTTGTTGATTGCAGCCCATATATGTTCAACATTCTCAGGTGTTCTGCTTGTTGCAGGCCTTCCAGAACATGGATCACTTTCAACAGATTCTTGACCATCTTATTTGAAGTGTTCGTGCCACATTTTTATTTGCACTGCACTCATTGTATCATCCCTGAAAGGCTTCTAGATCATCTGAATAGTTTCCTCAGAGAAATGTTCAAGCTTAATGCAAAATTTGATGCAGATTTGTTGCTCTGCTTGCTCAGTTGTTTTGAATGAAACAGCCATACAGTACACATGCTCACTCAATGTGTCTACCACCCTCACTGGCTAGTACAGTGAAGTTGTCATTGTTCACACATGTGCATTACAGTCCACTCTCCTTGGCTGCCAGTTTATATCCATGTTATGCAAACCATTCTCATTATACTAACAATGGCTAGACTTTTTCTGGACGTACCTCATATTCACACTCATAAACTATTACTCAGCCTTAAAAAGGAATGAATTACTGATACAGTCAATGAACTTTGAAAACATTATGCTAAGTGAAAAAAGTCAGATGCCAAAGGTCATCATTATGCTTATATGAAATGCCCAAAATAGGAAAATCCATAGAGGCAGAAATTAATGATTGCTAGGCGATGGAGAGAATAAGGCTCATTAGTCCCTGCTAATGGGTATAAGGTTTCCTTTTGTGGTGATGAAAACATACTCCAATTAGATAGTGGTGATGATTGTACAACATTTTCAATATATTAAACATAATCGTACACTTTAAAAAGTTAAACTTATGGTATCTGATTATCTTTTTCTTAAAGTTTAAAAGCCTTGTAATATCAATATTCATGTTATTTTTTTGTATATAGTTGAGGACATTAAGATTATAAAGTTTAAGTGATTTGCTTGGTCTCGAAGTTAATAAATGCACAACTGATTAGCTCAGATTTTATGCCCCAAAGTATGTGCGCAAAGCAATATACATGCATGTACATATGTAAATATTTTTATATTTATATGTAAAAATTGACATTTGTGCAGGAACCTGGTGGTGTATTACTCCTTTTATATCCAGTCAATTAACAACAGCCATGTACTGAGTTTACCCTGTGCTAGGCACCGAGGACAGAGAAAGTAGTGAAGTGGCCCTTGCTGTAGTAGCTTCCCTGAATGACCTTAGCATGCATTACCTTGGTAGGAGTCACTTTGGCACGTTAACTGTAAAGAAAACAATGAAAGAAAGTCTACTCCGGACCTTTAAGTGAGCTCAGCCTTCATATACCAGCCAATCCAGACACCTCATGCTATCACAGGACCTCTGTATTCCTGGTCTGTATGTACACCTTTTAACACTTTCTTCCCCTAACTACACACTCTCACATGTTCTTGTGATGGAAAATCTATGTGTCTGTTCTTGGTCTCCCCATGTCTTCCAGGAGTCACTATTGACATGAATTCAGTTTCTGTTAGGACCAGATAATTGTGGGGACTGTCCTGTGCACTATAAAGTGCTTAGCTGCATATCTGGCCACTCCTCACTAATGGTAATAGTAACTCCCATCTCATTTGACAACCAAAATGTCTCCAGACACTGCATATGTCCTTTGGTGGACAGATCAACCCCAGTTAAGAGCCACTTCTTAGCCTGGCACTTGCTCTAAGGCTCTTGCTGGCTTGGGTTGCTTAGAAAGCTGCCTTTCCTGAACTGTGTCCCTCTAAGCCAATCCCCAGGAACAGTGCACACCCACTCCAGCACCAGGCTGCTTGTGAGGGGGTGGGTTACACTCCTTAAAAACCTGTTTTCTGTGCTTTTCTTCAAAAACATCTAATTAGCTCTATCTAGCCCCACAAAATATAGTGTATAGTATGCCTCTTTCTAAAGACCCCTCTCTATCCCCCAGAGAAAGGCCCCTGATGTAATATTTTAGTTCCTGGATCCAAACAATGTCAACACAGGTTTCCTGTGAAGAGGAAGTCGGACAGGTCAGGGAAGGCTTCTGATCGTTAGATGCACTGACTGCTCCGGTCCCGAGTCTGCTCTTCTCTGCCTTTTATACAAGCACCAGCACAAGGCAGCATGAAGTGGAGAGCTGCTCTAGCTGAAAAGAATGGAAGTGGGTAGGAACAGCTACCAGGTCCTGAGTTTGGCTGGTCCAGGTCTAAATCCAGAATGCAACTGAAGAGCTTTCAATCCACCGGGAGGAGGACAACTGCGAGGAGCAGACCACAACAAAATGCCGACGAAGTAAATAGCTGTGGATGAACTACGTTGCTTAAAAACTTTCCTGTTAGGAAGGGCAGCCTATTCAAGGTAACTCTGAGGAAAATATTCTGTTGTTCCTGCTCTGTAGAGGATCAGTCCTTGTGGAAATTTAGAAATGGATTATATTTCTCTGAATCTGATCTCTCAGCTGTGGGGATTTGCTTAATCTAAAACAAAGATTTTGCTGCCCTATGAGCTGTGAGGTCACTTTCTTGGCCTCATAAACACCATATACTGTTTCTTTTGGGGGGAAGAAAATGATGACAATGACAAAAATGATGTGGAAATAATGGAGGAATATTAGTGCCCTCGCTCTTCCTTTTAGGCTTTCAGAAAAATTTATTAAAGGAAGATAAATATGTTCACACATACATACCCAACACAGGATTTAAAAGAATCTTAAAATTATCTGCTGCAACCTCCTAATTTTATATTTGAGGAAACTAAGATTCAGAAAAGTAAAATGACTTGCTCAGTTTCTCCTGACTTAGTTTGGGCCACCTTTCCACATCCAGGGACAGAGAGTTTCTCTGGAACACAGATCAGTATCACACAGTGCACAACAGGCTATAATACCATTCCTCTAACCTCAGTTCGTGGCATTGCCGACAGAGCCACACTAGTGTAAGAGTCATAAAACAGCTTGCAGGGTGATGGTCTTCCAGGGATCATCTCAGAGCTATGTCTGCCATTATCTGTACCCAAAACAATCTCTCTTTTCCAGAATGGCCACCTAAACCATGAGAAATGAAGGCCCTGGAACCACAAGCATTTGGGTTTTGCTTTCTTAACAAGTGTTTTTCCAACTGGTTCTAGACCATCAGGTCACAATTGCTCAGGGTGCTTATTCAAAATACCTATCTGTGGGTATCATGTGCCAGAAATACTAGAATTTCTGGATGTGAGGTCCGTTCTGAAAAACTATGCAGGTGATTCTTCTGTACATGAGCGTTTAAGAACAACTGATTTTAGGCACTGGCCTTTTCTGCTACAGGTGGGTTTCGAGAAGAAGCAGAATAAAGCCAGCAACTTCACAACCAAAAAAGTTCTTTTTACTTTCTCAGTTCTGCATCTTAACTTAAGCTGAGAGCCAAGGCACTGTGCTAGGAAATCCCTGAGGCTCTCAAAATACATCCAAAGCCAAGCTGCAAGGCCTAGACAAAGAGTTATATGATTCCCTCACCTTTTGATTTTGCATGTGGGAACCAAAAGAGCTTTGAAACTTGTATGCTCTCTGTCCCCAGAGGCCCTCAGCTCAGGAATCCCTTACCTGCTGCCCGGAGGACCCTCTGAAGAGGTAGACCGAGGAGCTGAGACAGTGTGGCTCAGCTCCTGCCCTGCTCCACAGTGATTCCATCAACCCGTGGCTTCCCAAAGAGTGACACTCTGACACTCCTGTGGTCACCTGCCATGTTGATACTTTTTATTGCATCTCTGGGGAGTCAGCCTTTTGATGTATGCTAGCAATAGAAGCACACATCAAACCCTCTAAAGAACACAGAAAGTCCTTACCTCTTCCTTCAATGTTTAACTGACCAAACAAAAATTCGGGAAGGACACCAGGTGCTCGCTCCGTGAAATGAAGGCAACCCCTCCACATAAAAGGCCTCTATTTCCTTTTACTCTAGGACTGATTTTTCAAGGCATAGATATGCCTTTATAGCCTCATAGTACCAGGCCTGTCTGATGAAGAATGTGAAGTGTCCCAGCAATTTGATGTCATGTTTGGTGACGCAGGTTGATGCTTGAGGACAAAGAAGGACAGAAAAGAGTTGCCTCCAACCATCTGTATTTAAAGTTCCCATCTAGCTATTTAAACTAAACTGAACCATGGACCATTATTTATTCCCTAATGGAAATCTTTAGCAAATCTCTTCAAATCCATATATAATCAGCACATTCACTAAAACAGAAGATGGAAATATCCTTATTCTCCAATCTCCTGAATAAACAAAACCTGAAGTTAAATCTGATTTATATTCCGAGTCTAAATCCAGTAAAATGTGTTCAACATTTTGACAACATAGCATCAAACTCTATTACAATGAATATCTACTTTGGATGAATTATTAAACTAGAATCTGACCATCAGTTACAGCTTTCAGCTCGAGAGAGAGACGTGGTAACAAAGACGGGAAATCTCAACAGAAGTGCGGACCTGTGGATCAGGTCCAGAGGCCTGGCCTGTGTTAGGAGACTCTGTATCTCACTGCTGCCGAGTCGCCCCAGCGTGGCTGAGGCTGGCCCCAAATGGGACAGGACTGGCGCATCCCCATCCTCAGTCAGGAGCTCCACCTAGGGTTGTGCTCATATGTGTCCACAGAGACAGCTGTGAGGATCTGGGAAAGACGAAGCTGTAGACTAAGAAAGAAGTTGATGTTAACAAGGGAGCCAACTGAGAGGATGCGGTTCTAGGTGGCATGCTGGTGGAATCAGTCAGGTGAAGAAAGTCTCTTATTTGATTCCAACTCAAAAGTAATTTTCTTCCTTAATCACAAGCCTTGTCATTTTATTCTGAGCCAACTACCTGCAGTCAAGGTTTCTCAGAACTGAGGGTGCAGTGGAATTCTGTGGCTAGGGCGAGACACCTGCCACTGGCACCAGCACAAGCACATTTAGTGCTTGGCCTGAAGGGCCGCCCGTTAAACAGTTGAATATTGAAGCTGGAACCATCCGGCAGGAAAGCTTCATCTCCTTCCAAATCTCTTACACACAGAGGCCCTGGGCACCCCAATAATGCTGACGTTTAAGGAAGATCCAGTCTTTAAAAAGTAATGGCTGTTAACCAGTCACAATGAAAATGATCTCATTCACTTTTATTCTAGAACTATTTGAATACTTACTAATACTTAATAATATTTAATACTTACATGTGCCTCCCACAGTATCAGAGCTCAGTAATTGTTGTTTAAATCTTAATATACAACAATGTTGTTAAAAAAGCTAAACTCTAGTTTTGCCCTGTTTGTACAATCTATTATTAGCATTTTACAACAGAAACTGGAAAATAAAGAGAAGCCCGGTCTAGGGGAATCTAAGTTTGCCAAAAGCAGATAAAGCATCAGTACATGTTTATAATTATCTAGCACTCAGTTCTCTCAGTGTCTCTTTTTCTGCTTTATGTGGGAAGACTGGAAAGCTTAGTAGGTACAGGGGAACATTTTCTAATTGCATCTAGTCCTTGGCTATTTCTTTTCTGTCATTTGAATATTACTGAGGATATGTAAAAGGCAGGGAAGAGATATAAGGGGTATTTTAGTCAGTGAGCCCATCAGTATATTTTAAGTACTTATTTTTATTCTGAAGTACGCACTTTACCATGCATTCCAAGCACGGACTTTTCCACGCAGTTTTTCGGATTCTTCCTAATCACCCTGTGAGATAGGTGTACTTCATATATCCATTTGATACTTAGGCTTAGATATACTATGTAACTTACCCAACTTTCTACTTATACAACTTTCTACTTAGTTAGAAAGTGGTAGAGTTGGTACTTAAGTCCAGCTCTGCCTATCTTCAAAGAGTACTCCTATATATTATCAGATATTACCTCCTGTTGTAACGAGCTACCTGCTTTGTATTGATGTGGTGTTAGGAGTGGGGTAGAAGTGGACAGTAATTCCATTGTGCACCAAAAATTGTAGAATTCAGATTTATTTCCCAGCATGTCTATAAAACTAATGGGATGGGCAAACCAGACATGTTTCCATGAGGTGGCAGAAAGCTAATGCTGTGATTACTGACCTTTGGGGCATTTGAAAAGCCTCTAATTAAATCCACATCCCCACAAAATGTTTCTACAAATTCACAAGGCTCATGTATCTGCTATAGTCCATTCAGACCCATGGACATAGGTTAAGAACATAATTTTTAAGGGAAGAAGGGGCCAGTCACAGCAAGCTGGACACATTAACCAAGTGTCAAGCCTAGTGCGGCGCCTCCTGCCCGCCTTCGCCCGCCGCTCCAGCTGCCATCCCCTCTAGCCCTGCGGCGGCGGAAGTTAAGGGTGAGAGTAGGGGAAACATTAAGCCCGGATGACAAATTAGATTCAATGCAGGCTGCTTTTGTGTAACAGAGAAAGCTGCACACATAAAAAAGAGAGAACCAAATCCTCCCTTCGTTACTCTTAAACCCCATGCAGCTTTAGTACCTTGGGTGACAGGCCTGGGAAGCGGCAAAAGGGTCAGTCATCATAGAGTAGTTAATATGACCTGCCAGGGACTTCCAAGAAAAATTTCATGTGGAGAAAGAGACAGGAACCTTCACAAAGATATTTGTTCTAAAACAGACACATGTGCACACATATACAGACAAACATATCAGATATTATTATTTTAATAATTAATTGTTTGGTGAATTAATTATTTTACTGCTTAGAAAACTTTAAAGGATGGATTGAAAAGTAAAGAAGGCTTCACTTAGCAGTGAAAAAAGAGGTTATCCCAGGTGATAAGACTGAAAGGTAAAGAGACAAAATCTCTAGTTTGATCAAAAAGCAAAAGCACTACTTTAAAAATGAAGTGACTTTTCTACTTCTATTAATTCCTTTTATTTTTTCTTTGACAGTGGCCCTACTGAATTCGATGGAGGCTATACAAAATGTATTTCTCAACAGATTGCTTCTCCAAAACCATAAACATACTGTGTAAGAGTCTATTATTTATTATAATTCAATTAACTGTCAAAATAAAATGTTAGTTGCTTCGTCATTCATAAGAGTTCCTTTAGACTGTGAAAAAATAGTAATTAAAAAGGATCCCCACTGGATGCCATCGATCTTTCACTTGAGATTGAAATCTTTTTGTAGGAAATAAGAATTTACATAACAAGGTAACACTTGCATACAAAGTGTCAGTATGTCATCAGTATTTAATTTCAAATGCCCATTGTAAAAAAAAAAATAGACTGTAATATTTTTTAAAGCATTAGTACTTACTAATTTGTACTTTGCTATAAATTGCTTAATAGGAAAATAAAAATAATATATTTCATATGTTTCATAAATTTTATGGGACTTTGTTTTTGTCATGATCAGTTTAGATTCTTTGCTTTTGGACACTGGGAAGG
>PVJD01016905.1:0-19352 GCA_004026545.1 Mormoops blainvillei
AGCCTCGAGGATTTTATTCCTTCCTGCTCTGTCTACAAGAACCTCAGAAGCCCCTCATATCCTTTGCCAATTACGACACACTCTCTGTGTCCCCCAAAGGCAACCACTGCCTCACACATAAATTATCTTGGTCTGCTTCTGAATTTTATATAAATAAAATCAGAGAGTGTGTAGCTTTTAATATCTAATTTCTTTTTTTATTACCTTTGTGAGGCTCATCCACATTTCTTTCTTTCTCAGTGCTACCTAGTATTCCATACTATAAATATATAATTAGTTTATCCATTCCACTGCTTATGGACATTTTATTATTTACAAATGTGGCTACTGTGAATAAGGCTGCTACAGACATTGATTTTCACGATGTTCAATGCTTATACACTCTTATACTTTTGTTTGAGTATATACCTAGAAATAGAATTGCTAGGGCATAGGATATGAGTACGTTCAATTTTAACTGATAGTGATAAAAATTTACCACAAGGGATTTACACCAGCAGTGTGGAAGATTTCTAATTCCTCTATATCCTTGTTAAGTACTTCATTTTGTCGGTCATTTTTGATTTAGCCATTCAGCTAACATTTTATCACATTGTAGCTTCTTTTTTTTTTTTAATCCCTAACCAAGGACATTTTTTTCATTGCTTTTAGAGCAGAAGTTGGAGAGAGAAACATTTTGATAAGAGAGAGAAGGATCAATTGATTGCTTCCCATAAACGCCTGCACTGGGGATGGCGTGCGCTTGGACCAGGGATGGACTCTGCAACCCAGGCATGTGCCCTGGCCAGGAACTGAACCTGCAACCTTTTGGTTATAGGACAATGCTGCAACCAACTGAGCCACACCGGGCAGGGCTCACTGTGGCTTTAATTTGCATTGCCTTGATTGGTAATGAGATTGAGAATCTCTTCACTTATTATCCATTACACTATCCTCTTCTGTTAAGTGCCTGTTCAACTCTCCTGTTTTAAGGATGCTTATTGAATGTCCGCATCCCCTTTTGCCCTTCTCCTCTTCTCTCAGAAGTCTCTCCCTCCCCCAGCCCAAGTGGCTGATCTGACGCACTTCTTGCTCCCTCACTTCCCCTCATTTATTTTTCTTAGTATTGGATGATTTGGCCTAGCTGTCATACTCTTCTCCTTATCTCTCTGCTTCTTCCAATGTGACTCTCCCCAACAGAGGAGCACCTGGATGCAGGCAGCAGCATCCTCCGCTTCCCCTCTTTGCTGCTCCTCTCTACCATCCTCCTGTTTCTGTATCACCTAAAGCCCGGGAAACTTCTTAGAGGTCTCTTGTAAGTTTTATGATTTTTTTGTTAATTCCCTCTCAAGACTCTATGACTCCCCTGTGCCACGTTGGGCACCTGGCATAGACTGAACTCTGCAGATGGGCGAGGAAAGAAAGGACACTCACAGGAGGCTACTCTAAGGTCTCGAATGTCAAATTTGAGCATTTGCCAGAAGAAGCCTGTTTTGTGGGAGGTGAGCCACACATTACAAAGAGAACGAGCTGCCGACCAGCTCTTCTGATCTTCCTCCAGGGCAGGCTCATCTCTCAGTAACCTCAAACGAAAAGCCATTATTAGATTCTCTGTCTTTCCTCACCATGGAAAGCTACTTGGCCACAGTTTGACAGGCACAGATGGTACCACCAGCTGCAAGTTTTTTCAGTTCCTGTTGATTCTAAACTGCCCTTAGTCTTAATCTCTTGCAGTTTGCTCAGAAGAATGGGAGATGGGCCCAAACTTTTAATCTGGGAATAAAATTCACTATGGGAGATTTAGCAAGGTCTGGTAAAGGGCGAGATGGGGTTAGGGATATTGGGAAGAAGCACAGAAAAAAAAAAAAATCCCTGGAAGAAAATGTAGGGATAGAAATGCTTTAAAGAAAGGATCAGTACCCATAAAGGGAAGAGGCACAAAGAAAGAAAAATATTCTTAGTTCTGGTGATAATTTTTCTGCTGATCTGAAAATGAAACCAGGTCTTTACACCATTAAAATTGGATATCATATAAGGAATAAGGGAAATAAAAGGAAGTGATCTTTACATGGTTAGAATAACCCAAAATGATGATTCTAATTGTGCGAAGTACCATCCAATAGACCTTGACAATCTTTCGCACTGTAGAAAACACTAAAACTGCAATTCTAAGAGTCATTTACAGTATCCTGGGTCCTGTATAAGGTAAATAAACAGCTTAAATTTTTTTGCAAGAGATTCTATAAAAAATGTTTCAATGGGAAGCATGGAAGGCTGGAAAGGAATGATCATGTATCATAATGCTAGGAACAATGCTATCAGTTCCGACATCTTCCTTTCATCCTCCTAAAGAACCTTTGAATCCATATGCAACTTTTTTTTATTCTCTTTTTTCATATTCAACTACTACCACATACCAAGACTATCAATCCAAGAGTAGAGAAATGAGCCAAAAGGCCTGGAGTGAGACCTTTCTACCCCAAACATGGTTTTATGATTAAACATTGTCTTCTAGGAAAAAGTGGAAAGAGGGTACCATCCATGCAGTTGAAGGAGTGAGCCATGCCATTAGGCATGTCTGGGGACACAATCTTCTCATCCTGAAGAATGACACCATGTCACTATACTCCTGAAACCCCTGGACCCAGGGAAGCACTCAGAGGAAAGTTCAGTTATATAGCAATAATTCGAGTTTTTATCATGTGCCAGATACAACATTAAGGATTTGACATACATTTTCTCAGCAAATGCTCACAACAACTCTATGAGACCAGGTCCGTTATTAATTTCCTCTTACAGTTGGGTCTTAGAGAGTTTAAAGAATAGAACAAGGTCCCCCAGGTGATGGGTGGCAGGTCTCTAAAACCCCAGGACTGGATACTGAACAATGTGGTTCTCTCCACTACATGTTTCAGAAGTCCTGGACAAGCCCCTAATTCTCAGTTTCTCAGGTATGGCTTAAAATATTTGATTTAGTGTTTTCTTCCTATTCAAGATTTCTTTGAGCTCTTTCTTCTTAAGTGCTTTTATCTTCATTTTTCTTCCCATCTACATTCCAACTGTACTCAAATAAATTTTTGTTTCATTTGTTTTGGGTGAGTGTGAATGGGAGAATAATATCTTGATTTATAAAATATATATATATGGCCACTCAAATGACAAAATGTGTATTTCTCATACATATTTGGTTTCCCTCCAGGGTTCTTGAGGCACAGCTCACAAAACCCTTGGGACTTCTACTTGTTGAGGGTGACAAAGGCGACTCATGTCATGTTGGCGAGGTGACTTATAGACCACACCTTTGGATGAGGGCTGGTTGCCAGGAGAGCCAGCCATACGATTAGAGGGTTGGAACTGGAACATTCAGTCCTACACTTGACCTCTGGGGAGAGGAGTGGGGCTGGAGGCTGAATCAATTCCCAGTGGCTAAGTATTTAATCAATCATGACTATGTAAAGAAACCATTATAAAAACCAAAGAAGACAGGATTCTTAGAACACTGAGGCTGGTGGAGATTTGGGGAGCATACACCTCCCCCTGTGAGGGCACAGAATCACTGTGCCTTTTCCTCATACCTTGCCCTGTGAATCTTTTCTATCTGATTGTTCCTGGTTATATATTTTTGTAAAAACCAGTAATCAAGTAAGTAAAATGTTTCTCTGAGTTCTATGAGAAACTCTAGCAAATTGATCAAACCCAGGTAGGAGGTCATGGGAAATTAGAGACAACTGGTCAGGAGTACAGGTAACAACCGGGATTTGCAACTGGTGTCTGTATTCAGAAAAACTCTAATCTATAGCCAGTCAGAAGCGCAGGTAATAATGTGGGCTTACTATTGGCTTCTGAAGAGAGGAAAGGGAGTAGGAGGAGTCTTGAAGGATTAAATCCTTAACCTATGGAATCTGATATTATCTTCCAATAGATAGTTTCTGAATTGAGTTGAATCCTTGGACATGGAAATGGTGTCCAACAAGTGCTTGGTGCTATGTGGGAACCCCACCCCTACCTCCACGTTGGAATTGGTACCACAATCAATTTAGTGGGGAAAGCTGTTTTGGTTTGCTGGTTTTATTTCATTTTATTTTATCATATTAACTTGCAGGCAACAAAAAGTTTCCTGAAAGCTAAAAAAGGAATATAATATTAGCAGACTTTGCTAATTTATGTATATTTATTATAATACCCCAAGCAACATCTAAGAAGATTATACAATGTGATATATCCAAAAACATTATCAATAATAAATACGGAATTCTAAAAAATAATTCAAGTAACCCACAGGAAGATAAGAAAACACAAATAGGATGTCAAACAGAGAAAACAGAAAACAAATAATGAAATGGCAGACTTAAGCCCTAACATATCAATAATTACCTCATGTGTAAATCATCAAAAAACACCAACTAAAAGTCAGAGATTTTTGTAGAGAGGATGAAACAACAATCCAACAATATGTTATCTATAAGAATAGATACATATTACTTAGATAAATCTCAAGGGAATTATGCTGAGTTTAAAAAGCCAACCTCAAAAGGTTACATAGTATATGATCCCATATATATAACATTTTTAAAGTGACAAAATTATAGACATAGAGAACAGATCAGTGGTTGCCAGGGGTAAAGAAGGAGAGAAAAGGAGAGAGGTGGTCATGGCTATACAAGAGATCCTTGTGATAGAACTGTTCTCGCCTACGGTATTGATCATGCAAATTTATACATGCACTAAAACTGCATAGAACTAACTCATACACAAGCACACAAGTGTATGCAACACCAGTGAAATAAGAATAAACCCAGTAGATTATATCAATGTGAACTTCTGGTTATGATATTAAACTATATTTCTCCAATGCAAAATGTTACCATTGAACGAAACTGGGTGAGGGGTATATAGGATCTCTGTATTATTTCTTACAACTGGTATGAATCTACAATATACACTGAGAAAGAAGTCTCCCATCTACTTCTGTCTCCCAATCGCTCCATTCTCTTCCCAGGAGTAACCACTGTGGTTCTTTTCTTACATATCCTTCCAGAGTTAATCTATAGTCTCTCCACATAGAAATTTGTGTGGAGGCACACCTATGTAGAGTTATAGTTTTTGCACAAATTCAAACACCATATACACTTTTCCTTTTCCCATACTGCTTTATCAGTTTATCTTTCAGCTTCTAGCAGCAATAGAGCTCCTTGTTTTAAGAGCGGACCCAGTATTCCATCCTATGAATAAATTCTTATTTATTTAACCATCCTTTCTTCACAGAATAACATGATCCAACAAAACCCAGAAATTTAGTTTCCAAGTTGTTCCTCTTATAAGCAATTCTCCGAGGTGAGCCAGTGGTCACTAAATTGATATTCTTTAACCATTTCTAACCAGTCCTACCTCATACATGCACCCTCAAAATACGACCCTTGGCCCCGGGCTCCTGTGATGCAGGCCTAGGCCTTCCGATCACTTCACAGTGTGCTATGCCACGCGCTTGGCAGATGCCAACCAGCCGCTAATCTATCTTCATGACTATGTCCCTGGCTTTGCATCGCTCAACTTCTCATTGTTATTTTACTCTAGTCTAGACTTAAAACCTTTCCTTAGCACAGGTAAACCTATTTATAATTTTCAGCAGACATTTTCCCCCACTCTCTGAATGCGTTCCCTCGCAACTCACTCTTGACGTCTAGCACACCTGCTCTTCTTTATTCACCCTCCCGCCATTTCTTCCGTGACTTGTCCTCCTTGAATGAGAAAGTAATTTTTCTTACAACCCCATTTTGACAAGCAGCTCAATAAAAAGGATAATTACCCTTTCTCCTTGAGTACAATAGAACTAAGGTGCTCTAATATGCCTTGTAGGTGTAGAAACATGTATAAATAGCATGGTGTTTATTCTGAGGGGAAAGCAGGCACTCATATTTTAACATCATAGGGTACCTCTCCCTTTTCTCTTCCTGTACCATCTCCCCCCATCTTTGTAACATTTGCAAAATCTTGCAAATACATGATTTAAACAGAAGAACAAGTTTAGATGAATGAATTTTGTTTTCAAAAACAGGAAAGAGGAAAAGGAGAGTTGGCTGCTTCCCAATATCTATAGCATAGGACCACAACAAAAAGCATTTTTTGGTTAGTTTGTTTTCATAGTTTAGTTCGTGCCCTGGTGTGTTAGCTCATTTCTGCCAATGTGTGCCAACAAAGACAGTGCTACTTGAATCAAGCATGCATGTGCATGCATCCACATATGTCATTATTAGTGTAAAATTAAGGTGGAGTAGGTAAATGATATACCATGACAGGTTACAATTGTTTTAAAATTGTTCCCATGTAAGTTTTAAATGTGTATCTCCAATGTCCTATAAGTGCTTAATGCATATTTGCTGAGTGAATTTGAATAAATAAGTGAGAATATCTGTTCATGTCAATGGTTTTCCTTAGAGCATCTGTATCTACATGTCAGATGTCTATTTCATTAGTATTACATGTCCCTGTGATTACAAAAGTTTAATGAAAGTTAGATGACAAAGCTTCCCCTCTTCAGGTAAACATTCTGTAGCCCTTGCAATGTTCCATGATGTGCAAGCTCTGCCATTATCCCTAACCATTAGTAATCTGCACGGCAGGACTATTTTAACATCAGATCTATTCCACCAGGTGAAGCAAACGAACTAGACAGAGTACCACAGCTGCTTGATATTGGATGTCCTCATGTTTTTGCTCCTTTTTTTTTAAATACACCCGAGCATCCCATTTATTTTTTCAACAGCTGCTACACATTGAGCAGACTTCTTAATTAGCTGATATTTGGAAAGCCCTTTGAAGATAAAAAGCCCTATATAAGTGCTAAGTGTTATTATTACCTTGACAAAAGAGTTCTTTTTACCTTGGCTCACTGCAAAATGTGTGAGCTTTCCTTCTAACTACTGGTGGTAGTGGAACCGCAGGCTACATAAATCACTGGGGAAAGAAATTCAGCTGTGGTCCCAGGACCACAGGCAACTGGGCACTCTGGAGTGTTTCTTCATGTCTTAAAGCAATCCTTTCAAGGCACCATAAAGGACAAATTCTGAGGATGGGAAACGGTGAGGAAATGCATTTTTCAGACTCTAGAATGCTTTTTGAGAAATGAAAACATTGGTGGGGCCCTCTTTCTTGAAAGGGCTTTTGGATGTCAAACTTACATTTGTTTGTCTTAGCCTGATGTTTGGAAAACAAAGCAACATTTAGTTATCACAGATTGTATCCTTGCAAACGGATACACGTGGTCTAGAAACAAAAAATGACTTGCCTGAAGCAAATAAATGTATGAATTGCCTTCTCCTCGTCCTCATTACCAGGAGGCAGAATACTAAAGAAAATCCACTAAAATAAATGGTAAAAGGTAAAGAAAGCCTTCATAGTTCAAGGCTCATACCTTACCTCCAGCCCCCACAAACTTCCCTTTGCTTATCAAAAAACACTATCCTTCAATTCTCCTTTAAAATCTTCCATTCTACTTAAAAACAAACAAACAAAAAAAACAATAATAACTTCCATTGGCCCCATGCTCTGTGCCTTACATACATTACCTTATTTCCTTCCCACAACAACACTGAAAGGTAGTTGTTATTGTTTCCATCTCACAGGTAAGAAAACAGGCCGAGTCATTACAAGTGACATGTTCCAGGCTATCAAGTAGGAAGTGGAGTCATAATTTGAACCCAGGGTTTGCCTGGCCACAAACCTCAGCTCTATCAACAAACAATAACACTTCAAATCTATAGCCATTAGAGCTGGATGAGTGGTACAAAATAACTATTGTGCCATTTCTGTTACAATTTTTTTTATTATTATAGAAAGGTAGATAAGGCAAGAAGCATGTCTGGCTGGTATGATCAGGGAAGTCATTGGGAAAATGACTTTGATGGCTTTTATGAAGAGGTAGCTTTGCTAAATCAAGCAAAGTGTGAGAACTGACACTCTTACGTCACCAACTCATGGAGGAGCACTTGATATTATTCACATTTCAGAATGTGTTCAACAGCTAGGGAGTGAAAATAACGGAAGAGAAACTGAAAGAACAAATGCTCATGGAATGGAAATTGGTTCTGGCTATCAGTGGTAGCTAACTTAAAAAATGTAAATAAATAAATTACTTAAAATTATTTTAAATAAAATATATTATTACCATTTTTTCCTAGTGGCATTGAAGTTTTAAATCCGAATACCTGGAAGATAGGACGGTGGTGGCATTAACTGAGAGGGAACTCAGAGGAAAAAGAATTGGGAATGAAGAAAATGATAAATTCTACCAAAACACTTAAAATTATAATTTTTTCCAATAAAACCCTCAAACTGTTGGGCAAGGACTAGTCAAACAGCTTTAGTGCTGTCTGCTCATGCAGGGCTCTTAATCAGCCTGCTTCTCATCACTTGAAAGCTGCTGTCTCCGCTTCCTGGTGCCAAACTACACTTATGGAACAGGGACACACTCAGCAGGCTCACATGCCAAGATAAAAGCACTTTTTTGGTGTCCTCCCTAAATGATACTATGTGTTATTACACAGCTCCAGGGCTGAAACACTTGTGAAGGTGGAGATGCATACTTCATACTCCAGATCAACTTCAGGGAAATCTCCTGCAACTGGGAACGACTCCTAGCTTCCTCTTGCAAAGTAGGAGCAGGGGTAGAGAGACGCTCAGTGGTGAAAGTTTGTTTGTTACCAATACATTAGGTAAATTATTCAAGAACATCATCCTTGTGAGCCCTGTAATTACTGCCTAGTGACTGAGGTTGTTGACCTACAAAATGTAGATCAAAGATTAAATCTGCATTTCACACAAGATTCATTCCAGGCTCTAGCTGGACCAGTTGCTGATTTGAAACCCAAAACATAAAGCACGTACTATTGTCACTCAAACGTTATAATGGAGGGGAGATGAAGGGGTTCAGGACACAGGGAAAAAGAATATTGGACTCACCACTGCCAACAAGTGACATCAATATTCTCCATCATTTGATCCAATTACTCTTTCCAAATAGATCTTCCTTTACTATTCTTCTGGTCCCCAAGCCTCTTCCAAACTGAAATAATTGCTTTTCCATCTCCTATAGATCCTGTGTTTTCCACCTGCACTTGTTAATTCCTACTATCACTTTTTTCTAGAATGCCTTTCTACCACAACTCCCGATTTCCAAATCCTTCTCCTTGTTCAATGTCCATAACGTGTTTCACTTCCGTAGGGAAACCATTCTCTCAGGGAGAAGTATAAATAGCACTTCTGCTTCATTTCCCATATGGAAACAACTATTTCCCCTGTATAGCAATGTTGTTAAAAGGATATAATTTAGTAATGGTTTATTAGCCTGGGATCTCTTGAGAATAAGATTTTAATCTGTTGTATCTTAGATCCTTTCTGGCTCTCAGTCTAGTCCTTTAAAAACCAGTAGATCCTAAATAAATATTTATCTAATAAAAATTCACTTGACGTCCTTTGAGTTTATTACTACTTAAAGCCAGGTATTGTTCTAAGTCTGGGGTTATGCTATGACAGAAGTAGAGACTAGGATTTCTGACCTAATAGAATTTACACTCTGGAGTATGGAACAGGCAATTAAAAAAAAAAAAGTAACCTATATGGAATAGTAGAAGATTACAAGTGCAAAGTAGAAATGTAAAACATAGAAAAAAGATAAAATGGATCAGGGTAATTGAAAATTTACATTGGACAGACAGACAGGTGATTGCATTGGCAGATGGGTGGGTGGATGCGTAGGTGGGTGGGTAGGTGGATGGATGGGTGGGTGTCTAGATAAATGGATTCACTACACAGTAAAACACTGGCTTTATCAATGAGAAAAAATTTTCTAAAACCATTTTCTATTCTCTATATAAATCAGTCACTGGGGCCAAAAAGTGATGTTCACCCACCTTATCCACAATAACTTTAAAAAAATAGAGACCAGAGAATCTTATTTCTCAGTTTATTGCTATGTTGACTTGAGGTGCCCCTGAACAAGTCACTTTTGGTGACCCTGAGTCAAAAAGAGCATGTTTTAGTCTGGGGATATGCCTGTAAAAGGAATGATCTTTCCAAGTGAAAATTAACCACTGAAGATGAGACTATGGAAGGGTAAAAGCCTGGAAGAAATAAGAAAATTTTTTACATTGAAAAGCATCCAAGTTATGTTTATACCAAATGAATCAACTCTGGAAGGAAGACAGTTTTCACAAGACAGTTGGGATCTGATTATCTTCAGATCCATAGTGGTCAGTAACTGTGTCACAAGGAAGCTTATCATGACTAATTTACTAATTTTTATTTGCAATATGTGTTGGTGAGAATCATTTAATGTGTCACTGCTCTAGAGATGAAGTGAGCGCCTGTCCAACAGGGTGGCCACATTTCTCATGCTTGGTGTCTGCTGCCTTGTCACTGGGAAAAACAGCAACAGCCATTATATTCTCTACATTATATCACGAATTCATTTCCGTTTTAAGGAAAACATCTATTTGTGTCTAAAACTCTACTTCAGGCTCAGTGAAAAACACCTGATGAAGGAGAACATCTTTTCAATGTCCCAAGCTCGCCCTTTGAAAAGAGAAAGCAGCATAGTTGTTCAAGGGCATTCTCGCTTCTCTCATGATTTTCAAGGCTCATGGCATTCTGGGTTTGGAATTTTCTACGTAGAGCCAGGATTGCCTAATAGCTAATGTGGTCTCTGGACGTTTCCACTCCAGTCTCAGCCTGTCCTGTAAGTCGTGCACTCTTACTTGTTTCCTACCCCTCCTTTATTCCTATCTTCTGAGATTCTAATACGGAAGTGGAGAGAATAGAGGCTGCATATGCTACAGGAAGTGGGCGGGGCATCAGGGGTGGAGCAGGGGATGGGAGGTGTGTGATCGCATCATCAGTGACATGCTTTAATGTTTTGACATCAGATTGTCCAACTTCAACTCCTAGCTCCATAATTACTGGCTGTGTGACTTTGAACAATGTCACTAATGTCTCTGTGTTATAGTTTCTTCTTCGGTAAAATAAAATTGCCACAGAGGTTAAATAAGGTACTATCTGCAAGTAGCTTATAGATAGCAAGTGCCTGGTGCATAACGAGTTCCATGGTAGTATTGCTATTAGCTGTTCTTCCTGCAAGCAGAAGAGGAAAGAAAGAGATTCTTCTGTGGGCAAGGGCCCAGCTTTCTCTGGCTAGGATTCAAAGAGATGTATGGGGAGGCTGACAAGTTGGGAGGTCAGGATCCTTGATGTATGTCTGTAAGGAATAGAGGAGCTTCCTGGGAAATAATTCTTCCAAAGGCTGAGCCCCACAATTTGGACCCAGTAACAAAGCCTAGGTCTTGGTGGGGGGAAGAGTTATTCTGATTATATCTGATGTGACTCCAGACTAGTCTTATAAGTTAAATAGATTTATTTGATTCTGGGGAAATAATGAGCTATATTTAAAAAGACAGAAATGGTTTACTAAAAGTTCTCTAAGACACTGGAGAATAGGCAACCCAGTTCTGTGACCCCCATCTAAAAAAACTGTAAAGGTGAGGAAGCAGAGAGGAGCCACCTTCCACTTCAGCAGAGCAGCACTGGGGCAGAACAGGAAGGCGGAACGAAACTCTTAGTGGTCACAGGCTGCCCCAACGGCCCTTAGCCAAAGAAGGGCTAAAACTATTGATTTCCAGAGCCTGCTGAATGTTACTGCCACCAAGATACAAACTTTTGCTTTGTTACAATACGGTTACTAAAAATGGTGACCTAGCTCATAAATAAATTTTACCTGCTAAACTTAAAATTCTAACAGTCAGGGCAGTGATGAATAATTTCATTTATTAATCAACAAACAAATATTTATTAAGCTCCTCCTATGCCCCAGGGACTGTGTATTAGGTGCTAGGGATCTAAACGGGACACGAAGCGAGCTGGTTTCGCCCTTCACGGAGCTCACAGTCTGGAGCGGACTGGAGTGGAAAGACAAGTCCCCCGGCAACTAGGAATCAGCCTTGCTCTGGAGGGGAAGGTATACCGTGCTGTGGGAGCACACGAGGGTCATTCCACCTGGGTTTCTGGTAGTGAGGGCTTCCTTGAAGGAACGACCGCTATGCGAGCTGAAGTATAACTAAAATCTAGCCAGGCGGAGAAAAGAGGCAGAGCATTCTAAGCCACAGCAACAGTCTGTGGAAGAGTCCAGACATTGTGGCTTAGAAAACAGTTTTCAAGCAGAAGTCAGCAAACTACAGGCTACAGGCTGCAGGCCACCGCTTGTGTTTGCAAATCAAATTTTACTGGAACAGAGCCATGTTCATTCATTTGCATATTGTCCATAGCTGCTTCATGCTACCCATGGCAGAGTTTACTTGTGACAGAGACTATATGGTCTATAAAGCTGAAAATATTTACTATCTGGACCTTTGCTGAAAAAAAATTGGCTGACCCCTGGACTAGATCATAGAGAGTGCTGGTAAAGTGGTGGGCATTCTCCCAGTACACTTTCTTCAGCATTATTCTGGCGTTGGATTGGACACCAGGACAAAGCAAAATGGAATGAGTTGACAGGCACACTATTACGGTGCACTTTGCAAGTCAAAAACACAGTAATCGCCCCTGTGGCACTATGAATCGAAGAGGTCAAAGCTATGTTTCTAGATTATAGCCTCAAATTTCCAGCAACATGCTGGAATAAATACAGCATCTGACAAACTACAGAAAACAAGCCCTCTTAAAGGAAATGTCGCAAGGGAGGCACATCCAGTCTGGCTGCACCAACAGTTCTTGACTGAAATCGTAGGTGGCGTTCATCCAGTTCAGAGAACTATCTATAACATGAGCAGAGGACTTTTACTTTGGGATTTTCTAATGACAGCAAAATGTTCACTGAACTTTTGCTCCATTTAAAACTTAGTACATGCTTCTTCCTGAAACCTTACCCGTTAGCCTCCAGTAATCCTCCTGACCTTTGTTCTTTGTTAATTTTATTTCCTTTGCTCAGGGGGCCTGAGATAAATACTCCCAGTTCCGGTTTGCATAAGCATTGTGCTTCCAACACAGGATCCTTTCTTGCCCTCCGGCTACCCCATTCCTATAAGATCCTTGAGGGCAAAGCTGTGTTCTTTTCACCATTGTAAGTCGGTGCCTGAGACATGTGTGGGTCCTCAATATATATTTACTTAATGTATACATGAAAAGGAAAAAAAGTAATAATGATTGGATGGATACCATAGAATGAGAATTTTATGTAGAGTTTACTCTTTAGCTAACAAGCACATATTACATGAATGATGAGCCCTATGTGTCTGATAGCAATAACCATATACTTCACGCTAAGGAATTAGCCAGGTACCGCTCACAGAATGTTCTCTTTTCTGGTGGAGTTTCCATCTTGCTCTGCCTCTCTTTGTCCAGATTTTGCAGTCCCCCCAAGGTTGCACCTTGGAGATGCACACTGTCATTTTCTAATACTGATCTGCCACGATGGCCGCTTCCTTATGTCAGAATTTTTAACACTCTCCTATAAAGATTTCTTGATCTCTCATATAACAGATATTCAATTAACTGTATTTCTGTTGAGCCTGCAAAGTGCTGGTTCCTGAGTCTTATGCCTAGTGGTGGTCCTATTTAACTGCTATAGTTTTCTGCACTTGTATTTTCTGCCAAACCAAGGAGATAGGAGACAGTTTTCTACCTTGAAGAAAAAGTGATTTCTTGATCAATTTCAAGTTGCGACATCAAAGTACCTTTATACTTACTGTGTGGGAACTTCTAGTCATTTAATCACTTGATCTGTTTAATCATTTAATATCCACAATCACATAGAGGAAATCAAGCCTGATAGAAAGGACCTAGAACTTCTCAGTGAAGCAAAATGTTCAAAATTGGAGAAAGATTATGATACATGGTGGTCTTGTATCCTTTAATTTATTCTTACTCTTATTATTTACCTTTTCAGTAAGTAGATAATCCATGAGGATAAAACCAAACAGTTGATGTTTCAACAAATTCAGGAATCAGCTATAATGGACTATGCATATTTTTTTTCCATTTAAGAACTTCTTTCAAATGTCTAACAACATAAATAGTTGATCATTTATTTTAAAAGCTAAATTAAATGTCGGAGAAAAAAATTTTGGAGGGGTCAGTCAGATTAGGTTTTTCAAAGAGGATCATGGACTTGAATTCACAAATTTCTTGCTTTAAAAACGACAACAAAAAAACGTACATTGGATAAATTTAAGCTGAGTTAAAAATTGAATATTTCACGCACAGATTGATTTGTAAAGAAAACATGACCAAGGGTAAGGAATTCTAAAATGGATTATGAATCAGCTTAGATAAAAAGAATTCAAGACGTTAATTCAAAATAAAGAAACCATCCACTGTGAAAAGAGAAACAAAGCAGACTCGGTCTGAAGTGGTAAGGCAATAACTTTTTCTGATGCTGGCAATTCTGTAATTTCACACCTAACACATATGTTCTGCCAGGGATTGTGGATAATATAAGGACTTGAAAGAAAGTTAGTAAATTAGAAGAATATATTTACAGATGCATACATCCATGCAGTTGACACAAGTATGAGAAGCATGAATCAAACTAATGAATTTAATCTTAAGAAAATTAGAGAGAGCATAAATGGCTCTGTTAGCTTATCAATTTTCAGAACATGGAAAAATGAAGAGATGATGATTGTCGTTTTTTTTAAAGAATTCTAAGGACCTATTTTTACATACATCCTCAAAGCTCTTGAGAACTCTTCTTTGAAAAGATCTTAATTACGTGGATGACACATTGATTTTCACTGGCACAAACCTCTGAGCCACAGATTCTTAGGTCGTGGAATTACTTAAGATATCACAGAAGATTCTACTCACTATAATGTTAAAAATAGCTTTATCTTCAGTAAGTGTGGAAAGGAATTTAATTTTTAAACACTGATGGGTTTGTCTTAATTCTTTACTAAGTTTCCTTGAACTTTCAGGAGTTCAAGAGTCATTCATTTCCATATTTACTCACCCATTTGACAAAACATCTAAAATCTATTTTTAGAGTTTTACAATATTTTTCTGCCTGAAGAAGTATTTGATCCTATTATTGTCAGGGAATCACAATCTAGAATGAGAAGGCTTAAGTGACGAATATTTTTGAGAATTTTTCCGGTGTACTAAAATGTTCTTCATTTATTTTTTAGAGAAAAAATCAAAAACAGATCTGATCTAGAGACTTTATATTTTAAAATACGCTTAGTTTAAAAATATTACAAAATTACGAAAGCCAAGAGGTTGAAAGAAGCCAAATGTCCATTGACTGATGAATGGATAAACAAAATACAGGATATACATACAGTGGAATATTATTCAGTCTTACAAAGGAAACCCTGTCACATACCACAACATGGGTGAATGTAGAGGATGTTATGTTAAGTGAAATAAACTAGCCACAAGAAGCAAACACTGTATCATTCTACTTACATGAGATATCCAAAGCAGTCAAATTCAAAGAAACAGAAAGTAGAGTGGTGGCTCCCAGGGGCTGGGCGGGGGAGGGAGGGGATGGGGAGTTGATGCTTAGCTGGTATAGCATATCAGTTCTGCAGGATGAAAAAGTTCTGGTGATATGTTGCATAATAATGTGAATGTACTTAATATGACTGAACTGTACACTTAAAAATGGTTAAAACAGTAAATTTTATGTTATGTATTCTTTACTATAATTTAAAAACACTCTAAGGTATGTTTCTGATTCATCTACATTTAAGTCATCACTCATTTGCAGAGAAATCAGAGAGCCATGAAACCCTTACCAGGAGTCCTTTAATTAGCGTCTAGCTCTTTTTTCTTAGACACAAAAGGCCCTATTTTGACAGGATTAAATTAACAGGAGTACATAAAAGGAAAGGTTTAATATTTCCTTGACATTGAGATGCTGACTCCCAAAAGGCCAATGAGGTTCTAAACTTGAAATGTACACTTGACGATCACTATTAATAACTAAGATATACCATCAGGGAAATTCCCCAACCTACTTAGTATGTATGAACACAAGAAATTACGTCTTTGCATAGTACACATACCTTACACTGCAGAGCATGGAATCAAATTAATGCCTAATATAATCTAGCATGGATAATTGATAACAGGAATATTGATTAGCTACGAGAAATAGTTCCTCTCGACACCTTGTATTTTTATTATTAAGCAAGGAAGTAGACAAGTATATTTATGACTAACCTACTGAAAGAACTAGCTGGAGTAGGGGATATTTAAAATTGGGCCAAAACTTGTTAATTCACAACAAAGCAGCAGTTATAAAGTTATACAGCTTAATTTTAGGTTATAGGTACTGGAAAATTGAACAAAGCATAGTCTTTGTTGTTAAAGATCTCATAACAAAATAAGGAAGATAACTAGTCTTCTATATAACTAGAGTGTATAGGGAACAATATGAGAGCTACAAAGAACTATAGGCATGCAAAAGAGAAATAAAAATAGCCTGAAGTAATAGACTTATGGTCATTTAGGCCCTGCTTAAAGACATCAGAGATAAAAATTTATCTCCCAAGAGTATCCATTCCATTTTGAGGAGTTCTGGTTCATTCTTTCTTAGTTACAATGAAAGTATGTCTTCCTTTAGCATACAATTATTAAGCCTCTCCTCTTTCATTTATATGGTAAACCTTAATTATTAGTAATTCATTCATTCATTTAAACATTCCACCAAGTGGCTATGGAAAATTCAGTAGAGCTGACTTGGCATTTAAATATGAGAATCTGGAAGACTGGAAAGAAATCTAGCTAGATGTTTATTTGGGAGTCATCAGCCAATAATTGGGACTTGAAATCCTCCAGAATTTCTCAAACCTTTTCTTCTCTTTTCTCAACAATCCAAGCCCAATTATTCACTCACCCTAGTTGATTCTACTTTCAAATTAGCTCTCTAATCTTTCCCACAGCCCCTACCACGTCTTATTTTAACAGCCTCAAATTGTCTCCCTATATCCATTTCTGCACATGCCCAAACCATTCTCCACAGTACAGCCAGATTTAACCCTACTACTTTTGTTTGCTAGGTCTGCTGTAACAATGTTCTACAAACTGAGTGACTTTATGTGACAGAAATTTATAGTCTTTCAGTTCTACGGGCTGGAAGTCCAGAATCAATGTGGTGATTTCAAGGTGAGATCAAGGCACTCTCCCTCGGAAGGAGCTAGGGAAGGATCTGCTCCGGGTGTCTCTCCTAACTTCCGGGGGTTCCCTGACTTGTGGCAGCATAGCTCCAATCCTCACATGGTGTTCTCCTGTGTGTGCGCCTGTCTCTTCACAAGGCATTTTTAAAAAGAAAGACACTAGTCATATTGGAGTAGGCGCCCATCCTACTTCAATACAACCTCATCTTAACTAATTCTATCAAAGTAACTCTTCCAAATAAGGTCATATTCTGAAGTACTAGGTTAGAACTTCAATATATGAACGGGGGGTAGAGGGACACAATTCAAATAATAACACATAAAATGTAAATAGGATCCTCTTCTTTTCCCTTCAAATAATCTAATAGTTCCTCACTGCCTCTAGGATAAAGTCCAAACTGTCTTAACAAACTAAATTCTTCATAATACAGCCCGTAGAGTCTCTCTTGCTTTATCTCTTGAGGCTATCTTTCTCCTACCCTTCTCCTAATTATCACCAATGATAAATGTAAAATTATACTAGCAATATGTGCTTTTACAACCTGGTGCTATAAGAGATTCTGATAGTGGATTTGACCTAATCAGGAGGATCAGAAGGTGCTTCCTCAAGGAAGGGATGATTGATCTCCAAAGTGAAAGGTCTGAAGGATAGGGATGTGAAGGGAGAGAAGATTACCCCAGCTAGAAGAAGCAGTTTATTTGCCGTGCTTAAGGGACGGGCTGAAGGAAGGAGAAGGGAGCAGGATGTGAGGCGAGGCTGGGGAGACAGGGACGGCCAGACGAGACAGAGCCCTGTAGGCCGTACCAGTAGGAGTTTGGGGGAGGTGCAGGGAATAACTGAGGGTCTTATCCAAGCAAGTAAGATCATAAAATCTGCATTTCAAAAAAAATCACCCTGGGAACTGTAGAGAATTGTAGGAAGCAGAGCGGAAGAGGCAAACACAGATGTGAGAAGCCCAGTCAGAGGCTATTGGAGCAGTCCGGGCAAGAGATGATGGTGTCCTGTGGCTTGAAAATGGTCTTTCTCTAACAGGGCTCTAGATTTATATCAGGAGGTAAAAACTGAGAGCCTGTAAGTGAACTGGACGTGAGGAGTGAAGGAAGGGGTGATAATCAGGTTTGAGTTCCAGAATTCTGGGTTGGGCACATGGAAAGCGATAACGACATTCATTACCCCTGGAAAAAGCACAAGAGGTTCATGAGCTCTGTTAGTACATGTTGGGTCTCAGGGGCCCTTGAGGTATCTTTAAAAAAGGCTGAGAGGACAGCTAGGGGTTCACGGGCCTTGTCTGAGGTAGAACTATAATTTAATGAATCTCTACCATGTAGACTGTCATTGAAGCCACAAGCATGAGTATGTTAGAACAGAGAAGAAGAGAGTGTCTAACACTGAGGGTAGATTCCAACATTGAAACACCAGACAGCAGAAGAGAAGCCAATAAAAGAGATGAAAAGGATCATGACATGTCATGGACAAGGAGGGAAGAAAATGTTTCAAAACAAAAGTGGTAAACACTGATGAATATTGTCAGAAGGTCAGTTTTAAAAAAGCCAAGGGAGGAGGAAACAGGGAGAAGAAGGAGGAGGAGAAAAAGGTGGAGGAGAGAAGGAGGAGAAAGAAAAGTTGAAGGCGGAAACACTTGCCTACCATTACTTTTTTCTTCCCCAAGCTAATCAATGTATGTCTTTTGCCTATGAGGC
Organism: Mormoops blainvillei; assembly: GCA_004026545.1. NCBI lineage: Eukaryota > Metazoa > Chordata > Mammalia > Chiroptera > Mormoopidae > Mormoops > Mormoops blainvillei. The sequence goes on from PVJD01016905.1 coordinate 18,843, forward strand.
ATTTTCCAATTTTCCATTTCCAGAAACTTCATCTGGAGGCACTCTACTATTGCGAGATATATATATATATGGTGTCATAAAACACACACACACACACACACACATATATATATATATATATATATATATATATATATATATATATATATATATATGTTTTGGGTTGTTTTTTTTTACTATGGCACTAAGCAAGCACCCTTGCTAGTCATTCCCTCATCTCTGTAGGACCCTGTTGGGCATGGGAAAGGATAACAGATCAGTCAGAGCAGAAGCTCACTCTCAAATAGCTTTAAGTCTAACAGAAATGTGGAAGCATCTTTGTAAATAAGTAAATATAATGCAAAATGCCAAAAAAAAAGGATGTTTGTTATTAACATTCAGAAGAGGAGGTATTTTTAATGTTTTTTCAGAAAAGAAAACATTTGAACTGAGTCCAGTAGGGTGGATAGAATTTATACACTGACAAGTTGGTAGAGAAAGATCTTCACCTAAAACAAACAAACAAACAAA
>PVJD01016906.1:0-19354 GCA_004026545.1 Mormoops blainvillei
CAACACATCAATAGCGTACCCCTTTGGGAAGCAGTGAATGATCTCTGCAGGGCTTCTGAAATTTACCTTCTGAAAACAAACTGATGCTTTTTCTAGTGTTTTTTTTCCTCCTCCAAGGATCAAAGATACACAGTTACACTACAAAGCCCTGTTTTACTTAACTGAAAGTATATTTTGTTTCCCAACATTTTAGCAATTCCCCAGCTTACACTTCGTCTGAAATGCAGCCTCGTTTTGTTGACCCATTCCTGTCTGGAGTAGTTCTTGCTTTATGGTGTTCTTAGCCATACTGAGCTGATCTGTTTTCCTGGGAAAGACATTGCTCCAGGGTATCATTACTGGGAACCAGCTAGTCTTTGCTGAGTGCCCAGGCCCAGTGTAAATGGCAGAGAAGCCCTGATGGTGTGGCTCAATTGGCTGGGTATCGTCCCACAAACAGAAAGGTTGCCAGTTCAATTCCCCATCAAGGCACATTCCTGGGTCGTGGGTTTGGTCCCCTGTCGGGGTGTGTATGAGACCCAACCGATCAATGTTTCTCTCCCTCTCTTCCTCCCTCCCTTCCCCTCTTTCTAAAAATAAATACATAAAATAAAATATATCTAAAAATAAATAAAATATTTAAAAAGAAGAAGAAGAAAAAGAATAGCAGGGAAGCTGAAGATAAGGTCCTGCCAGCAGGAGAGGGAAAAACAAGCCTGGACACAAGTACACAAGTAACGAGAACGCATGAGGCCTGCTAGTTGCATTCTCAGTGAGTCCCTTCCAAAAAGCCTCTTTTCATTCTTGTGCCCGTGGCCTTAGGGCATCATACCATTGTCTGATATCTCCCCCCACCGGACACTGAGCTCCAAAGGGAAAACAGCTGGGTTCCATTCCTCTGTTTTCTGTTTCCTCCCAGGCGTCGTATGCAGCAGGCACTAAACGCATGCACTTTTAAAATCATATTTGTTTTTCCTATCAGTTCACCCTTTGGCCTGGCATCCTGAAAAGCAGCGAGGTCTTTGAGTCAAGGAGCCATATACTTTTTCTTCTGGAAAAGCAAAGTCTTCACAAGTCTCCTGAGTTTCTTTTATTAAAAACTATCAAATAAGGAAAATGAAGGAGCCACAAGGTGGCAGGAGAGGTTTTATTTTCCTCCAGAAGAAGTAATGAGGAAAATGAAGTGTCTAGCTGTACTCACTTAGAAAGTTGCTTGCTGTGTTGTATTGATAAGAATCATGTTAACACAGTTGAATAGTTAAGATATACTCATCAGTTTAAATGCCTATTTTTAAGGAAAAAAATTTCAACTTTAATTAATTCAATGTGAGGTGAGGCACCTTTGTTAGTTGTTAGTTCTTATAGCTTTCTCCAACTTAGAAACTTACAGCAAACAGCCAGGATTGTATTCAGGGGGCACTTACCCAAACCATGTCAGATATTAAGCTAAATCATTTAAAATTTCCATTTTATAGGTCAAAAAGAGTTGAATATTGGCAGTTTCATATGGTTCAACTAAATAGGAGAGACGCTACTGCTGACATTAATGATTTTCTTCTCCTGACACGTAATTTTAAAACATATTTTGTTATTATATTAATGTGAGCAACTTTGAAAATGCCTAAAGAAATGCTTAAAACTGGACTGTAAAGTGTGCCTATGTGACTGTGACAATTATTAGCATTTCTCAGTTTTTGCTCTATTTAATTCACTTAACACACATTAATTCAGAACTTGTGTTGAGTTTGAGATTCAATCTTCTGGGGTTGATGTTAGCATTTTGGTTTTATTTAGAATTCAAAAGAAATTGAAATAGTCTTTGTGTCATTTATATGGAACAGATTATTTTAACTTTATGCTTTAAAAATGTAAGTTTCTTCAATACATTATTTACAAATTTACTATCACATTTTGTTATAAATATTTTTAAATTTTTTCTTCAAAGAAAATATGCATATATATTTATATATTTATGTATATTTACATATGTATACACCTTTCACAGAAAAAATAAACAAGTACTAACAAGGATGTAAAAAAATAAGAACTTCCATGTGTGCTAGTGTGCTTTAGAAAAGAGTCTGGCATTTCCTGAAAAAGTTAAACACAGAGTTAACCTATGACTGAACAATGTCACTCCCAGGTGTATACCCAAGAGAACTGAAAACATGTCCACACAAAAATTTATACCACCATGAATGTTTATAGCGGCACTATTCACAATAACCAAATAAACAGAAACAACTCAAATATCCAAAAATTAATAAATGGATAACCAAATGTGGTATATCCATACAATGGAGTTTCATTTAGCCATAAAGAGAAATGAAGTACTGATACGTGCTACAACATAGATAAAACCTGAGAGCACGATGCTAAGTGAAAGCCAGTCACGAAAGGCCACATATTCTGTGGTTTCACTGACACGAAGAAGCGAGAATAGGCAAATGCACAGAAAGAGAAAGTACATGCGTAGGCGCCAGGGGCTGGAGGGCAAAGATCAATGGGCAGTTAATGCTAATGGGCTGGGCGTTTCTTTTTTGAGGGGATAAAAATGTTCTGATACTAGTAATGATGGTTGCATGGTTGAATGTACTAAAATCCACTGAGTTACTTATTTTAAAAGAATAAATTATAGCCCAGGCCAGGTAGCTCAGTTGGTTAGAGCATTGTCCTGATACACCAAGGATGGCGGTTAGATCCCCGGTCAGGGTACATAAAAGAATCAACCAATGAATGCATAAATAGGTGGAACAACAAATCAACGTTCCTCTCTCTCTCTCCCTTTAAAACAAAAACAAAAAGAATCAATAAATAAAAAGAAAAAGAAAAAAAGATTTTTGAAAAGAGTAAATTGTAGGTACGTAAATTATATCTCAGTAAAGCCTTTTCTTTTTAATACCAATGAGATTTTTTTTAATCTTCTCCCAAGGATATTTAGATGGGAGTGGAGAGAGAGAAACATCGATAGGTTGCTTTCTGTATTCGCCCCGACCAGAGATAGAACCTGCAACCTAGGTATGCGCCCTGGCCGAGGACTGAACCCACAACCTTTTGGTGTACAGAAAGACACTCCAACCAACTGAGCCACCTGGCTGGGGTTTCACTGAGATTTTTAATTAAATTTACGAATCAAAGAGAAATTCAAAACAAATTTTATACTTATTTTTCCAATCATATCTCTTTGTCTATTATAATATTCTATGTTCTTTAGAAAAGGTTTATCCTATAATCATATTTTGGAAATTCTTTTTATTTTTTGTATTTTTAGATTTTCTTATCAGTATCATAATTCAGTTTTTTTCTATTTCGTTTTCCTTTCCTTCTGCTAAGAAGTTTTTTACTGGAGCAAAGAGGGGGAAATGGGGGACATCTGTACTAGTCTCAATAAAAATTAAATAAATAAGTAAAATTTTTTACTTGTGCATTGTTGACATATATGTATATAATCTCCACCTTAGTTCTGCTAATTGGATTGTATTTGTATTGTATTTACCAAACATGTCAAATGATGTTAGTTTTTGCTCTTCTTTTCAAATATTACCTGCTCATTTTTTCTCTTATTGAATTATCTGGGAACTTCAGAACAATGTCGACTAGTTGTGGTAACATCAAACATTATTTGTCTCATTCCTGTCTCTGGTAAGAATGCTTTTATTTAACTGCTGTATTTACTGTAGGCTTATGGTAAATATGTTATCGATTTAAGGAACTTTCATTCTACTCCCAACTTTAAAAAATGCCTATAGCATTTTACCAAACACTTTTACAGCATCTATTAAAATACTCTTTTCTTTCTTAATGTACATTTGTACTTTTGAATTAGTCTGGAAGTCCTACAGTAAATCTCAATATTGGCTTTACCAAATGCTAGATATGACTTGTTGATAACTGAATTAGAAATCTGAACTTGCCTTTTATCTGTATTTATAGTTTTTCTTACTCCTAGATGTTTCCTTTTTTTTACTCACATTTTCCATTTACCGTCAACTGTACTTTTTGTACCTATTTCATTAATGTGTTTTTTATTTTTAGTAATGCCTTCATTTTATTTCCTTTGGATTTATATCATTATTCTGTTTCATATCTTTTTAACTGAATAATCAATTTATATTCTAGCATTATTATTTTCTAGTAATTGCATTTTCTGTTTTTATTCTTGAACCCAAAAATTACTTTAAAAATTATTTTTTAATTTCTGAATAATTTTGTGGTGCTATTTTTAGTTGTTTACTGGTATCTCATTGTGGTAAAAATAAATAAATAAAAATAAACATGGAGGGTTTATATATTTCCCTCAAGGGTAATTATTTGATATTTTCTTTTCTTTTTTTAAATCCTCATCTAAGAATGTTTATATTGATTTTGGAGAGAGAGGGAGGGAGAGAGAAACATCAATGTGAGAGTGAAACATTGATTGCCCGCCTCCCATATGTGCCCCAAACCCGAAACTTATGTGCCCTGATTGGGAATCAAACCTGCAACCTTTTGTCATACAGGATGATACTACAACTGACTGAGCCACCCACCAGGACAGGTTTTCTTCATAGGCATATACAGAGTCCATTTTAAGAAAATATTCCATGAGCACTGGGAAATAATGCACAAATTATTATACCTGTGTATTCATGGCTATTAACTAAATTTGTAAATTTAAAAAATTCAAACGCTCTGTAAAAGTTTTTTTAATTATAAAACTATGCTTTTTTATAAGGAGCATTTAAATATAATCAACAATACTGAAAATGTAACTGGCATTTACAGCCTCAAAGTTTCTTTAACATGAGAAAATATATCATACCATGTGAATCATCCTATAAAGTTATTATGAAAAATTTTTTAATTGAAAAATAACATGGGAATTAGTAAAAGAATAAAACATTATATATACAGTACATAATTTTCATCATCTTACTAAAACTTTTGTGTACCTAAAATGGATTTTATTATAAGCAAATATATACATTTATAATAAATTATGTCTAAAGATAATTTTCTAAACATGTGTTTAAAAAAAAAATTTCAGCCCTGACTGGTGTGGCTCTGTGGATTGAGCATCATCCTGCAAGCAGAAAGGTCACCAGATCGATTCCTGGTCAGGGCACATACCTGGGTTGTAGGCCAGGTCCCTGGTTGGAGGCAACCGACCAATGTTTCTCTCACACATCAGTGTTTCTCTCCCTCTCTTTCTCCTTCCCTTCCCATCTGTCTAAAATAAATAAATAAATAAACAAACAAACAAATAAATAAATAAAATCTTTAAAAAAGAAAACCTTTAGTTTTGGAGATGAATAGTTCCACTATAAAGTTTCCTCTTAATGATAACACAATTTTCAGTTTAACTGCAAGAAGTGTTTCTTCTCAGTACAAATATAATATTGAATGAAGGAGTGCTCTGCTTAATTTTTTTCTTGCCTAACAACCCTAGGCTTTCTTGCCACTGTGAGTGCTCAGGTGTAAGGGAAGGCCTATGGCCACGGGTTTCCCCGATTCATTACTCTGATAGGGTTTCATTTCTGAAATGAGTTCCTTGATGTCAGATTAAAGATATACTATGACCAAAAAAATCACCATATTAACTAATTGACAAGATTTCTCCCCATTATGCATTCACTTATGTTTAGTAAGGGCTGATCTTAAACTGAAAGATTTCCCACATTCATTACATTGGTAGGATTTCTCTCCCGTATGAGTTCTCCGATGTCGAATTAGTGATGTTTTATAGCTAAATAGTTTTTGCCATTCGTGACATCAATAGGGTTTCTCACCAGAATGAATTTTTAGATGTTCAGTAAGGTGTGTACTTCGGCTGAAGGTTTTTCCACATTCATTACAGACATAAGGTTTCTCTCCAGTATGCGTTCTCTGGTGTTAAGTAAGATGTGCACTCCGGTTGAAGACCTTTCTGCATTCATTTCACTCATAGGGTTTCTCTCCAGTATGAATTCTCTGATGTTGAATGAAGGCTGGGGTACGGCTGAAGGCTTTTCCACATTCATTACATTCATAGGGTTTTTCTCCTGTGTGAGTTCTCTGATGTCGAATTAATGATGTGCTGTGACAAAAAACTTTCTGACATTCCTTACACTGGTAGGATTTCTCCCCAGAATGAATTCCCTGATGTTCAATGAGATGTGTGCTCCGGCTGAAAGTTTTTCCACATTCAATACATGCATATGGTTTCTTTCCAGTATGAATTCTGTGATGTTGAATAAGGGCTGAAATATGACTAAAAGCTTTCCCACATTCATTACAGGGATAGGGTTTTTCCCCAGTATGAATTCTCTCATGATTTCTAAGGGAGGACATATGGCTAAAGGCTTTTTCACATTCGTTACACTCATAAGGTTTCTCCCCAGTGTGAATTCTGTGATGTTGAGTAAGGGCTGAAATATGGCTAAAAGCTTTCCCACACTCATTACATTCATAAGGTTTCTCTCCTGTATGCATTCTTTAATGTTGAGTAAGATTACTATTCCGGCTGAATGCTTTACCACATAGTTTACATTCATGTCTCTCTCTCATACAAATTTTCTCAGATTCCATTACTACTGAACTATGGCCTCACATTTAAATTGTTCCTAGAATAAATAAGATTTTAGATATAAATGCTTCCTTACTTATAGCTAATAAATTATTTTTCATTTTTAAATTGCCTTTAAAAAAATCAATTGAAGCAGACTTAGGCTTTAAGCTCCTACCCTTTGTATCACCATTATGAAATCTTTATCTTTTAGAAACTCTCAGCTGTTTAAGAAGGTTTGAGTTCAGATTAAATATTTCCCCCAAATTATAATCATGATCTTTCTCTTGAATTGAGTTTCTTTGTAATTTTGTTTTACTGGTGTTTTTCAAAATGGTTATCAAATTCCAGTTCTTCTACTCTGAAGTTTTAGTAATCATCATCTAAAAATTTTCTAAATTTTTCTAGTGTCAAGCCAAGACACTATTTGTTTTTCAGAAGTTTTCTGTTTTGAAGTTGATTCTCTGACTTTGGATATAAGATCCAGAATTAAGTAGAAAACAATATCTCTTTCCTCTGAACTACAAAAGGGGAAAATGAAACTTGCTCATCAATTACAGAAAAATATAATAAAAATAAACCAGTGATATGTATAAACCAAAAGATTATATAGTATAAGCCCTGATTAATATGTAAGTTTAAAGAAGGATCACTATAGCTAGGCATGGAGAAAGAAATAGCAGCAGTGAGAAAAAAACGCACAATATATTAAAGGTAAAGATACAAAAGAGTACAAGATGTAACAAAAAGTCAGTGACACTGATTCAAATGTATGTATTTGTAAAGCAAAGGAAAAGCGAAATGGGATTGAACAATAAAACACTCTTGACAATTAAACGGGCATTCAATGCCATGCCGTAGGAGATAAAAAATTGAAGTTCTCTGTTATAGGAATAACATGATAAGTATGTGATGTTTTAGATGAAGATGCTCGTTAATTTAATCTAAGGTAGATAATGCAAGAATAAGATGATCAAATTTAGCAAGAAAGTATAATATAAATGATAAGGGCCCGGACTGGGAAATTACTAGTAAGAATTTAGTACAGGAGTAAATCTAAAACATAAGAAGGAAGAAAGAAACAAAAAAATACTGATATTAATTATGGGGAATTCTTACAAAATGAGATTCACAAAGATACAATGGTTTCTAATCAAGCCTACTGGAGCTAATAGAGGTACTAATGGTAGAAATGCTGAGGAAGGGCAAAGAGGCTGCTTAGGGGGAATTGATTTCATTTCTGCCATATTAAGTTTAAAGTGATTTAAAATGAAAGGAACATTCAGTGCAGAGAGGCTGTAGGCTGGGGAAACTCTGGGGACAGAATGAAAATGAGATATATGGGTCGGACAAACTTATCAGGTAATTAATGACATGCAAAGACTATTTGAGGATTTCACAATAAATTGAGATAAAAAATAAACAAGTAGAACATAAATCTTAAAAGTACACGTATTTGTGTTAGGGAGAAAATAAAGCTCATGGAAAAGCACTTGGAAAGAGATTAGAAAAGAAAAGAATCTAGTGATATCACACAAGCAGAGACAAAATAACCAATACAGCAGAAATTTTTAATGCAGAAAGGGCTACAGAGCAGGTTGCTATCAAGAAAGAACTTGGGAGTCTTTTCAACATACTTCTAGTAAAAAAGAAAAAAAGAAAATAAGAACCTAACATCAAAGACTGAAACAGAGCAGGGATTGAGGCTGTTAGTTACAGGTATGAAAAGTTGGTACTTAGAGGAAAGAATAAAACTGAAAGAAATAAATTAAATTATTGTGCATACGTTCTCTTAAAAGCAAGAAAAACTTTTGAATATCTGAAATTGGAACAGGAAGTGATTGAATCAGGAAAAAAATCCTTAAATCAAGTTCCTAAAACAAGTGGAAAAGAATGGAATCTGAGGTCCAGATGGAGAGACTAACTGACAATGGAAGAGGGCCATCCTCTCCTCTGAGGTCACAGAAACAGTGGGAAGATGGATAAAGACATGTAGAAATGAAATTGATGTCATTCTCATGAAATGAACTTAATTTTCTGCGCAGAAAACAGGGCTCTAACCAACATTTCCAAAGCCACCCCGAGTACCAATGTTGTTGGTAACATCACCACAGTGGACAGACGGATGGACCATTCTTTACAAGGATTTCTAGTTACTTGATTGTTACTTGGCTATCTGATTCTTTCTTGACTAAAGAAAGTCATTGCTTCATTTTCTTGTTATCTATTTTTTAATAGTACACGGATTTTATTATTTTTCCCCTTTTTATTGAATTTATTGGGGCGACCATAGTTAATAAAATTATACGGGTTTCAGGTGCACAATTCTACAGCATATCATCTGTAGACTGTATTGTGTGTTCACCACTCCAAGGTTCTGTTACCTATTAATACAGTTCTTCCTACTTGTAAGATAACATCTGATTTAAAAGCTGATGTCCTATCCTTGGTGAAGGATATGGACCGGGGTGTTTATAGTAGATTACAGAAGTCATCTCTAGCAATTTTGAAAAATAAAAATGTTGATGCTGTTAAGGTAACACAATTATCTATTTACGGCGTTTTAAAGAAAAGAGCTACTGCCCGTTTGTTAAAAAAAAGAAATCCATGCACATAGAAAATTTAAAACCTCTGGTCCCTAAACTCAAAGCCCAGTCTTGGGGAAGCATTAGGAAATCCCATAAACCCAGGCATCCTGGTGTCTGAGGAAGAAGTCACTGCGATCTGGCAGTCTGTACTAATCACACAGCTGTACTTGTGCAGTGAGACAAAGCGCCTGCAGTCGCTGCCACATCTCTGTATGCCGCCCTAGACGGCCTCATTCTTTTCATTCCCGGAAGGTAAAGTAAACTGACACAGCCTTTCACACTACTGTTTCCTAAAACATCAAATAAATACCTGCTCGCTAAGGGATCATTCATGTAAACATTTATGAAAGAAACAGTAAAGCTGACAACTGAAAATGATGACATGGAGAGTTAGAAACTTAGAACTCAGTGTCCTAAGTTCCAGAGTGGCCAAAAGTACATTCTTCGGTGCCTACTGCTTAGAAGATACAGAAGGGAATACTAAAGTTTCCCTGCAAATACATTGAAAATAAGAAACAGCTATCTATCAATATCTGTATCTACAAATAGATAAAAAAATGTAAAATATAAACTCAAGAAATAGTACTTATAAACATATCATAAATAGGTAATGCATAAATGAACATAGTTATAACCCTATTGATGGTTGGTATCAATGCACATAAAGAAAAGCAGATCATTCAAAAAATAAAGTGATAATGCCCTGGCCAGTGTGGCTCGGTTGTTTGGAGTGTCATCCTATAAAACAAAAGGTTGAGGGTTCGATTCCCAGTCAGGGTACATAAGAGAAGCAACCGATCGATGTTTCTCTCGCTCTCTCTCTAAAGTCGATAGCATGTTCTTGGGTGAGGATAAAATTTTTAAAAAGTGATGGTATCAGGACATAGAAGAAAAGGAGGTAGAGATTGGTAAGCATTGGAAAGTCATTCCTATTTCATACATAACCTCGGAGAAAAGAGGCTGGCACCAAGCACTGGCTAGGCCTGTCTCTCTCGGCAGGCAGACGAGTGCTATTGTGGCATTACCTAAGAGCACTACACCTTTGCATCATACCATTAACTCCCTCTGGTATAGTTTTATTCTTGCCAAGCAAAATTAGGACTAAAATTTGGTTTCCTGTTTGTTTTTCTTCCCAGAGCACTTAAAGGTCATAAAGGCCTGAATTCCTTAATAGTTCTAGATCTCAATGCAAAATAAACCCTCTTTCTGTTTAACTCATCAGTCCCTTGTAAACGTACATGACTGAATCTATAGAATTCACCAAGGTAAGTGCCACAGTATGAGATTCCTCATATTGTGTCAAACAGCCAATCAACTGACCCAGAAAACTCTGGTTTCACTGTCTTCCATATTTCACAGTGCAACACAACCTCCCTCGTGTTAGACTACAGGAAATAGAAAAACTGTTAACAGATACAGAACTTCATATTAAAAGGTCCTCTGTTTGGATAAAAGATTTTATGTGGACTTGGGAGAAGCCTGAAACAAAACAGGCAAAAGAGAGCTCTAGAGGGTGATAAACTGACAGGGACGGCATATGGGCACTTTTCATCTTGGGAACCAAGTGCTGAGCAGTTCTGGCTGAGATCCAAGCTTGACCCCTCACAGAAGGACGCAAGAAAGGCAACGAAAACAGCACAGATTCTGGCATTCACAAGTGACCGAAGTAACAAAATTAGGGACTGAAGGGACTTCAAACACATGACCAGATCCTTCCTAAAGTATCTGAATGGATTTTTAAGCTGTATGGTGCGGGAGCGTGAAAAGCTAAGCTGAAACCCTCTGACTGGCCCAAATAAATCTCTGTTTTCCAGGGCTGAGGAAACAAAGGCCTGACACATTTTTTCAACTGAATGCCCAGGGGGGCCACTACCTAGAAAAGAAGCAACCAAGAGGGAAAATAAATCTGATCAAAACTGCAATGTGGCACTAACTCAGCATGGCAGAGACAATCCTATCTACTTTAAAAAGAAAAGAGAACTCTCCCGGGTGAAAGATGCCACCGGCTTGAGCCTCTACAGTGCTTTCATCACGGTGACAGACTCATAACCAAAACCTACTTGATGTATGAAATGTCAACCCCATCAACCAATAATCAAAAGGGAACAAAACAGAAGGACAGATAAAATAGAAGGATGGAAATTTACAGTAATTATTTGGAATCGATGAAAAGGAACCAAATAAGCACCTAGAACAGAATATCTGAAATTGAGAACACAATCAGATAGTTATAACAACAGATTGGGCTAACAGAAAAAGCAATAAAAATACCCAACTTGAAGCACAGAGGTTTTAAAAAAAAGAATAATTATATTTTTAAAAAGGATTATGAAACATCACAGCCAAGAGGAGCCGAAGGAGACATGATGACTAAATGTAACGGTATCTTGAGAGGACCTTGGTCCAGAAATAGATATTAGGTAAAAAGCTAACTTAACTTGAATAAACTACATACTTTAGTTAATAATAATTATGTACCTTGGTTCAGTAATTGTGACAAATGTACCAAGCCAATGTGAGATGTTCACAGGTAAAAGTTCTGTGACCAGTTCCTTCGTGTGGTGGCAGGGGGAGGGAAGGCTCCCACACCGCCAAGCAGCTGGATGTCCTACAATTCAACTCAATTCTGAAGCTCTTTACCCAGAGAGAGCGTCAGATTCCACAGGTTACAGACTCAGACCTACAAGACTGCCCCTCCTCCCTTCAGAGGCCAGTAGTAAGCCCAGGTTGTCAACTGAACTTCTGACTGACTGGCTATATCAGAGGTTCCCACAGCCCCCTCCTTCAGTGGGATTACTCTGACAGAGCAGCTCACAAAACTCAGAGAAACATTTTACTTACTAGGTTATTGGTTTATTATAAAAGGATCTAACTCAGAATCAGTCAGACGGAAGAAATGCATAGGGCAAGATATGGGGGGAGGACACAGAGCTTCCACGCCCTCTCTGGACCTGCCACTCTTCCCAGATCTCCACGTTTTCACCCACCCAGAAGCCCTCCAAACTCCCTCCTTTTGGATTTTTGTAGAGGCTTCATTACATGGTCAAGACTAATTCAATCACTGGCCATTGACGATTGAACTGGACCTCCAGCCCCTCTACCCTCCCTGGGGGTGTGTGTGTGGCGCCGGGGGTGGGGGACTGAAAGTCAGAGTTCCAGCCCTCTAATCACATGGTTAGTTCTAACAACCAGTCTCTATCCTTAGTGCCGTCCCAAAGTCACCTCATTAACATAACAAAAGACACCTTGATTGTTTTCTTCACTTAGGAAGTTCCAAGGGTTTTAGGAGCTCTGGGTCATGAAAGAGGATGAATGCCAAATATACAGAGTGGGGCAAAAGTAGGTTTACAGTTGTTCGCATGGAAAATAATACAAAAATTAATAAATTATAACATAAATATAAACTGTGTTTCATGTGCTTACACTGTAAACCTACTTTTGCCCCACCCTGTGTGTTTCTTATTGTAAATCACAATATCACAATAGGGAAAACTCGCTGTGGGATATATGGGAACTCTCAGTACCATCTTTGCAATTTTTCTGTAAATCTAGAACTATTCTAATAAAAAGCTTATCAATAAAAACAAAAATATATCTCATTATATTTCAGTTAATCTATTTACCTCAACTATTTTCCTATAACTTATGTTTTCCTTTGAGCACCATTTAGCCTTGTTTTATGTTTTACTTCCTGATGACACAATTTATATAGTTCTTTTCATATATATTTTCATATAAGATTATCTCATTTAAAAAACAGATTAGAGCATGAGAGACCTATGAGACTTGCTCAAAAGGTCTAACATCTGCATTAACTGGAGTCTCAAAACAAAAGGAGCGAATAGCTATGATGCAATATTTGAAGGAATTAGGGTGGAAAATTTTCCCAACTGATGACAGAAATTCAAGAAGTCCCAAACCATAAGAAAGCTAAACACAAAGAAATTCACCCCTAGGATATCACAGTCAAACTTCTGAAAGTAAAAGATGAAGAAAACAATCATAAAAGCAGTCTGAGAAACTGGCAGGGTCACTGCTAAGCAGCAACACTGCTGACTTCTCAACAGTTGAAGAAAATCAACTGAAAATCCACGTTATTGGATGAAAAGACATAATACTTTAAAAATGCCAGTTCTCTCCTGTTGTGAGTTAAATGTGCCCTTGCCAAAAAAATTTTAAAAAGTTGAAGTCCTATCCTCAGTACTTCAGGATGTGCACTATTTCCCACATAAGGAAATAGGGTCACTGCAGATATAATTGGTTAAGGTGAGGTCAGACTGGAGTAGGGTGGTCCCCTGTTCCAATTTGACTGGTTTCCTTATAAGATGGTCATGTGGTGACACAGAAGCACACTAGGGAGAACACCATGTGACAATGAAGGCAAAGGTTAAAGTTACGCAGCCTCTGTATAACCAAGGAATGCCAAGTACTGCCAGCCTGGCCCTGCCGACACATGGATTTCAGACTTCTGTCCTGCAGAACTGAGTGGTGATAAACTGCTGGCGTGGTAAGCCACCCCGTTGGCGGTGCTGTGTTACAGCAGCCCTGTGAAACTCGTACGTCCCCTAATTAGATATATTTCTGAACAAGAAAAAAAGATGAGGATGAGAAGGGATCTCTCTATATTATGTATCAAAACATTATACGACCATGTTTACTAGAACAGGGTGGTACTGACACAAGGACCGACAGAATAATAAAACAATAAAGAGCCTAGAAATAGGTCCTTGCTTCTACAGGGATTTAATATATGATAAAGATGGCACTTCAAATATTTGGGGAAGGATGGAAATGCAATAAACAACCTGGGGACACCTGGCTTAGAACAAATGTGGGGACATTTACACATACATTACTGCAAAGTTGTGTACATGTGACATCTACATATAAATTAAGAGCAATGTAAGAGATTTTCAAGGTTTAACTACATGTGATTTTTCCACCTTCAGGCGGTAACGAGAAATTAAATTCAACTTAAGACACAAATCTTAAACCCAGCTTAAGATGTAGGCCTTGGAAAGTTTTGCTCACCAACAACAACGCAGTCAGGGACCAACAGTCAGCTCCTCCTCTCAAAGCCGTCGTATCTAACCGAGATGAGACCTGGGCAGGGCTGTAAAAGGAACGGGGCCTTGAGAAATCAGGACTGTCTTTATGGGAACCCTGCCTGACTACCTGGATGTAACCCACACCCTCCCTAAAAATAGGGTCTTAGGGAGTCTAGTGTCAGAGTCCTTCCCTGCAGAGTACAGAAGGAAAGGCCGCTATGTTGCTGTCTGGAACTCTGACCCTGTGTCTACAGTCACTGCAGTGTTCAGGGTCACAGTTCCAATATGGTAATCCAGATACACGGTTAACGCCAAAGCTCTGGGCCTCCCTTGGTGGGTGACATCGAGTACATCAGCCTCCTCCATGTTTAGGAATAACAATCACAAATAACACTTGTAAAGCATTTTAAGTTCTTCAAAGTGCATTCACAAATCCTATGTCAAAGAACATAGATCAAGGGCTCTTAATAACCCACAGAAAGTAGGGAGCCAATTCCACAGCTCTTTACAAGAAGAGGTTTCAGAAATTTACCTACAAAACCAAACGAAAAGCTACCTCTAGAGGGGCCTTTCGAAGGAAAAAGAACTGTGTTATCAGGAGACCTAAATTCTAGTGCCACTAAGTTCCTAAATCAGTTTTTATGCAATTTCCTACCAAAGCCTGGAGGCGCTGCCCCTCCTCTTTGAGTATCTACCGGCCCAACTGATCCCATCACAGCCAGAGGACCGAAAGCCCAGGCTCTGTCCTTGTACTCGCCCCGCCCCCCTACCCAGAAAACCACGCTCAAACCCCTGACCCGTAAGTCTGGGATGCATAGCCAGGACTCTGACTCCCTCTAACACCGAGACAGCCCTAGGCTAGCATAACCAGGATGTGGGGTTCAGGTTACCGCTCCGCGCTCCACTTCAGTGTGAGCTGAACCCCAACCCCTAACCTCCGCCTTTCATCCCCTGCCCCGCCCCACGCTGCCACCAAGCCAGGCCAACTCGCTCTCAGGCTCCTCCCACACCGCCCCATCCCTGGGGATGGAGGCAGTCCCAAGCAGGCGGGGCTCACTCCCCAACTCCCACTCTAGTGCAAGGGTCAGTGAAGGGACGAACTCACCAGCTTCTCAGAAAATGGGTTGTACATCGTCTGGCAAGGTCTCCCTTTGGGTTCCCAGTCAGGGCACATGCCTGGGTTAAAGGCCAGACCCCAGGTTTGGGTGTGCGAGAGGCAACCGCTGGACGTTCCTCTCCCTTTCTCCTTCCCTTCCCCTCTCTCTAAAAAGTAAATAAATAAAATCTTTAAAACAAACAAACAAACAAGGTATCCAGACCCCACAAACCAGGAGGTGCGCCAGCGCACTCGACAGCCTGGAACTACATTTCCCAGTATGCTCTGCAAGACACGCGACCTTGAGCCCCGTAGCTACAAGTTTCTTGAGAGCCTTTCCCTGGTTAGTGAGGTTTGCAAACGGACTTTACTCTTCTGGTTTAAGTGAAAAGGAAAAAGGATAAAAAAGCGATCTTTTGCCATAGACAAATATGGATCCAAAAGGATGCTAATCCTTCGTTAAAGGATTAACGTTAAAATTTTCCGTTTAAGTAGTTAACGCTTATTATACGGGTGTATCAATAGATGATTTATAAATAACCTTTTATAAATAACAGATGAGCAAGAGGAAGGAAAAACATCCAAACTAAATGGAATTCCGTAACAAAGAGAGTAACTATGGACGCCATGGGAGGGTGTGTGTGTGTGTGTGTGTGTGTGTGTGTGTGTGTGTGTGTATGTGTGCAATTCTAAAAATTAATCTGATAGCCCCATTCTTCCACCAGAATACGGCTGTGAGGAGCGGAGAGGACGGGAGCTATGGAATAAAGTCATAGTTTGGGGGTAATTTAGGTTATGTTAACTTTAATGCTACTAAAAATAGTGCTTTGATGAATCCTTGTCGATTAATTTGTGCCCTCCTCTTCCACAACTGTTGAGAAGTCCAACACATGAATTTAATTAAAAGGGAATGTACATACCTTTTATCTATACGAAGAATATATATGGATTGTAGAGAATTGAGAATAAGGAAAAGAATAACAAAATTAAAACCAGATTAAAAGCCCACCCTAAAGTTGGGGGAGGGGCTGGGTGAAAAAAAAGGTGACGGGATTAAGGGAAAAAAAAACAGACACAGGATGGTGATTACTAGAGGGAAAGGGGGGTTGGGGGAATAGAAGAGGATAAAGGGGAGATAAATGGTGATAGAAGGAGAGTTGACTTTGAGTGGTGAACGAACACACCATTCAACATACAGATCATGTATTATAGAGTTGTACACTTGAAACCTGTATAATCTCATTAATCAATGTCACCCCAATAAAGTCAATAAAAAAATTAAATAGGTTGTTTCTATGTATATACATACAAAATTATATAATTACATACACTTAAGTATGTATTACATATACTTTAAAAATTAAAACAGGTCCTGGCCAAGTAGTTTAGTTGGTTAGAGCATTGTCCCAATAAGCCCAGGTTGCAGGTTTGATCCCCAGTCAGGGCACATACGAAAATCAAGCAATGAATGCATAAATAAGTAGAACAACAAATACATGATCATGTCACTGCAGAGGGACTGGGACCAAGGTGGGTCTGCTGTGGCATGGTTGGAAATGTGTGGCTTTTTGACTTTGTGCAGCAAAGATTTCAAGACATGAGTCCAGGCGATTTTGAAAGTACGTTTATTAATGATGGGGACACTGAAATAAAGGAAGGACTTAGGATGGAAAATGCACCAATGCAGCAGCAGGAGTGAGCCTAGGTGGAGTTGCTTTTTAACTCACTGAAGTTGGGTGTAAAGGCGGGCCCTTGGAGACAGGATCAGCAGCCCTCTGCTCCCCTGGAGGCAAGTTTCATTGGAACCCTCAGGGTTTAGGAGAAAGCGAAGACACAAGCCTGAGGAAGGAAGGCCAGGAGGTGCCAGCATGCTCACGGGAGAGTGTGTACTGGCATCCTTTGCCTTGAGGGTTTTTATCCATTTTCTAAAGGCAGGAATTTTAGGGGAGATGCCCTCTTTAAATATGACAGAGTGGAACCAGTGAAACCATATAGACCTAGAGTTTTCATTTAGGGAAGATTTTAAATTATAAATTTAATTTCTTTGTTATTGGACTATTTGAGTATTCTCTCTCTTCTTTGCCCAGTTTTGCTAACTCATGTATTTCAAAGATATTTCCCATTTAATCCAAGTTAGCGAATTTTAAAATAAAGTTACTAGTAACTTTCATATTATCTTTTCATTGACTATAGAATAGTGGTGTCACCTCCTTTATTCATTAGTAATTTCTGTCTTCTCTTTATCGTGATGTGTCTATCCAAAGATTTATCAATTGCACTGGGTATTTCAATAAATCACCTTTTGTTGTCATTGACTTTTCTCTATTGTTTATGTTCTAGTTCGAGGACTGGCAAACATTTTCTGTAAAATGCCAGATAGTAAATATTTTAGGCTCTGTGAACCACATATGGTCCCTGTGGCATAATTTGTTTTACAATCCACTTTTTAAAAAGTGATTCTAGTTGAAGGACTGTATGGAAAAAGGCAACTAGCCAGGTTTGGCCTATAGTCTGACCCGTTCTAAATCACTGATTTGTACACTTACATTTATTACTAATATCCTTCTACCTATTTGGGGTTTTCTCACTCATCTTCCTATCTTCATAAGGTGAAAACTCAGATAATTTACTTTTCCCCTTTTCTAATAAAATAGTTAAAAACTACAAAATTTTCTCAAAGTGCTGCTCTAATAGCATCCCCAATACACTGATATGCTGTTTTCATTTCAATATTATCTAATTTCTCTTGGGATTCACTCTATGTAGGCTACCAAATGGAAAAGGGGTTAAAATTCCATTTTCTCCAGCTTATCAGAAAAAAAATCCATGGTCTGATTACCTCCCATTCTGCCCCCAACACACTCACATGCCATTTTGATCTGTTATAGTCTAAGAATGTCTGCAATAGGACAGGGCTCAACTGTGAAAAAAACTTGAAGTTGAAATAAGGATAACACCTAATAATTTAAGTGACCATCAGCATATGAATCTTTAAATATACATTAGCATCTCAATGACAGACATGATTAACATTTAGTCATTTAACCTAGAAAGCAATCTAAGGCATATTTTCTACGTTATTAGGTAGTTCCATTTGTTTCAGCTTTTAAGTCTGCCTAAAAACTGAAACATCTAGGAGTTTATGTATTGTATAATGTTTCAAAGCCTGGGTATGAGTCACGGTTTCTCGTACAATTTCTCAAATTCCAGTTGTTTAAAATGAGAAGAGCACTATGCTCACTTCAGCAGCACACATACTTAAATTGGAAAAAAACAGATTACCGCAGCCCCTAATGCAAGGGTGACACACAAATTCATGAAGTGTTGCATATTAAAAAAAAAAAAAAATCTGACAGTAGTACTTGACTCATAGTGCTCAAGAAATATCTATTAGTAATAGTACTACTAAAGTGGAAAGGAGGAAGTATGAAGTACCCTTTTTAGTAGAATAAGGCATACAGGCTAATATGTCATATATATTGGGAGGCAAGTACAAAAAAAAATGTACAGGAACCCGCTGCCTCTTTAATGGTCAGGGAATTACTAGCTATGTGTAGGAAACCACAAAGTAGAAGATAAAAATTTGAAAAGATACCGAATCTTCTAAGAATCTGAGACGTGAGCCCTAGCTGGTGTGGTTCAGTGGACTGCATGCTGGACCATGAAACAAAGGGTCATCAGTTCGATTCCCCGGTCAGGGCACATGCCAGGGTTGTGGGTCAGGTCCCCAGTAGGGGGTGCGTGAGAGGCAACCACACATTGATGTTTCGCTCCCTCTTTTTCTCCCTTCCTTCCCCTCTGTCTAAAAATAAATAAATAATCTTAAAAAAAAAAGAATCTGAGATATGAAATGATATACAAGGGGTATAAAGTTTTCTTCTTGCTGAAATCATGCACAGAATTAATGGGATGATAGTGGAAAGGGATAAATGCTAAAACACAATGAATTCTAATGACTGAAGGCTTCCCGAAAATGTTACTTGGTTTCATATGAGGCCTTACAGGTAAACTGAACACTGAGGAAAGTCTAAAACATAGGAGTTTGACAAATTATTTTTATGACTGAAAAATTTGCGTTATCATATAGTTTCTAAGATGACAACATTGAAGGACAAGACAC